>JAZKJV010000790.1:1032901-1279433 GCA_037367405.1 Ottelia alismoides
CCGGCTGCGCCTAGGGATCTGCGAGAATCAAGTATGTTTGGGCTTTAATCGGGTACAACAATCGAAGCAATTAATGTTCTGGGTTAGGCACTAAAAAATGGAGAAAACGCTCCGGTGAAGCATGTGTGACCCGACCCGGCCTTGAAGACGGTCTGATGTGGATCGATGAGAAATCAGGACGTACAAAAATAACAGAAAATAGAATTAAAAATAATAAATGAATTTAAATTAAAAAGTGTATAAAATAAAAATTGTTTTTTATAAACTATTTTTTGTGTTTTTTAATCATTTTTATGAAAAATAAAATAGTGTATATACAGTATATAGTAGTATATACATGTATAATATACCTGTGTATTTTATACAAGTATTTTAATTGTATTCTTTTTTATAAAAAATACTTTTATTTTATATTTTATTTATTTATAACATGATTTTAGAAGTATAAAATATTTTTTATTTTAATTTTATAAATTATTTAAGGGTGTAAAATAAATAGTGAATGTAGTATGTATATGTGTATTTTGTACAAAGGTTTAGTGATTTTATTTTTATTTTTATTTTATTTTTCTGATTTTTATTTTATATTATATTATTTCTAATGCTATATACAAGGGTGTAAAAAGAATATAATAATTTTATTTTGTCACAAATAAATAAGTAAATATTATGTACAAGTATAGGTGATTGATGACCGACCCGGCCACTCAGGGTATGTAAGCAAATAAACAAGGGTCATTGTGTCCCGAATTGCCAGGTGTAATAAAGAGAAGAATAAAACCACTCAGAAATCTCAAGCAATCAATATATGTAAGCGGTTTGCTATTTTATTTACCTGATATAGCCACCAGGGTCGAACATAAGGAGCACAAAAGGAATATGAAGTAGTCAAATTTTCTCAAAATAAAACAATTTTTTAGTGGTTTCCAATTTTGTAAATTTTTAATTTTTAATAAGAAAACAAAAACAACAAAAATAAGAGAAAGCAACACAACAATCTTTTTGGATTTTTCTATAAGGCTAAAAATACTCAGAAAATTAAGATAAAATATTTTTATATTTAAGATATTTTAAAATGTTTTGGTAATTTTTCTAGATTTTCTGATGTTTTTGTAGGTTCATAAAAAACAAATAAATCTCAAAAAGGCAAGCAGTGCACAACCAGGACTAGATTGCAAATTAAAAATATTTAAAATACCCTAAAGTCCTAGATAGCAACTTTATGATAAAATATGAATAAAAACCTACAAACAAGAACTAAAAATAGAATTTTTAGGTTTTCTACGATTTTATATTATTTTGGTAAGTTTTTGAATGTTTTGTACTTTTTAGGGTTTTTTAAGTGTTTTTCAAACAAAATTTATATTGTAAGTAAAACACACAAAAAGGCACTCACAGGAATTTTTATATAATTTAAAAAAAACAGATTTTTATAAAATTTCTAAGGTAGACAAGAATATTTTTGAAGGTTTTTGAATTTCTAAAAACAAAAATGCAAATAAATCAATCCAATAAAATCAAAGATAATATTACACACTAACAGAAGTCAATGGTAATTTTTATGTATTTTTTTGAATTAATTTACTATTTATTAAGTCTAAAATACAACGTGTAATTAAGCACAGTTCATAGGGACCTATTCGTGAATATATTAAGTTCACAGACCAAATAGATAACTGATGAATCCCTGATTCACACTCTTTATTCTTTTATTTTAGATATTTATCTTGGCAAAGCATCATGTAAATGGATGTAAATAAAATAAATTAGCATTATGCATGCATTTGTTAATATTGCATAATTAGCATGTATTTGTGCAAAAATAAAATAATAAAGAAAAAGAAAAAGGAAGGAGGTATTTAGAATAAATACAGAGTGACCCGAACCCAAGAGAAGGTCAAGCATTGGCTTGATCGCCAAATAAAACAAATAGAGAGAGATAGGACCTACTCTATATTATACATATTACTTTTGTAATTAAATAAGTATCTTTGATAAAATAAAAATAAAATATTCTTTTTACCTCCTTGTATATAGTCCTAAAAATAAATTAAAAATCAGAAAAATAAAAATAAAATCATCTTTCCCTTGTACAAAATACCTGTATATATGTATGACTCTCTATTTATTAAAAACATGTTAATAAATAATAAAAATAAAAAACTTTACTTCAAAAATCATGTTATGAATAAATAAAATATAAAAAGTTGGGTATTTTTATAAAAATAAAAATATAAAAGTAATTGTACAAAATACATAGGTATATTATACATATATATAATACATTATATTGTATAAAGATTAATTTATTTTTTATAAAAATAAATAAAAGTCACAGAAAAATAGCTTGAAAAATAACAAATAGTTTTTTATTTCATACACTTTTTGATTTAAAATCATTTATTATTTTTTATTTAATTTATAAGTATTTTGCACATTCGAATATTCTGATTGGTCCACGTCATTTTATTGACCCGGGTCAACGCCCTCTTCCAGGCTTGACCCGAACCGATCATCATCACCGGACCGATTTCTTCGTATTCTCCCAATCGGATCACGCATCCCCTCACCTCGATTCTTCTCATGTGGCCTATCCTTGGATCCAAGACCCTCACGGATCCCTAGGAAGGCGCAGGTCTTCCTAGGGTTGCGTGCCCTTGCTCGAAACCTCCAGCCTCTTGGGAACCCTTTAAATCCTCTTCTCCGCCTCCCAGGAGTAGTAGCTCGTGCCTCGTGCCTCCCTTCCTCCCTAGCCACCTCCGATTGAGTGACAGCTTCTAGAGGGACCCTTCAGATCGAAGCTTGGAGGAGCGGCCACGCTGCTCAGCCTCGTGGCCGCCATGGTCAGCATCCTAGCCTTTTACTGCTTGGTCGAGGCCATTACCTCACCGACCACCTTTGCCTGAATCTCTAGAGCTCGCTTAGGACCTCAGGTACCACCCATTTCCTTTGCATTTTCTGATTCGTTCCAATCACTTCATCTTGCATCGCCGCACCTTCATCTGCTCCGAACAAAGAGTCGGAACACTCACATCCACTTCCATCCGCTCCGATCGAACCCCCGACGCACACTCCACCTTACACCTCAGCCTAGTCACCCTTAGGCTCGTCCCTTAGGTCGAGATTAAGGACCAGATCTCCTCTATCACCGTTGACGGATATCAAACCGCGCTCTACCTTGCTTCCTTCTGTTTTCATTCGAATAACCCTCGACCTGAGCTTCGCCCCGAGTCAAGCCTTCCTTTGCAGGTGTTCGTGTGTGCTGGGAGCCATAGTTCCATCCACCAGAGGGCTTGCGAGAGAGCTCCAGGTCCATCTGCACCATCATGCACACCCGACCATCAGCTCTTCCATCGGAGTCGTCCAGTTGACGCGAAGGACCTCCACGATTGATCCCGCGCCTCATGTTTGATCATCGAAGCCAAGGATTCCATCCTAAGCTCTGGTGAAGTTTGCCTCGACCCTGTTCTTCCAGACCTCATCAGCATCATCGGATTGGCCTTCATCCTCCAAATCAGATTCGAGCTACTAACTGTCGCAGCGTTCTGGGCCGTTAGACCTGACACTTGACGTATCTACGCCCCACGTCCTCGACAACACCTAAGCCGTCAGATCTGACACCGCATAGGATCATAGCCGCATGTCCACACGCCTCCAGCGTCTGCCACGTGTCCCCCTACGCGCACCGCATGGGCATGCGAGGGTATATTGCATTTCCTTCCCTACACTTTTTATGCTTTATTTCCTAGTTTGTTAAATAAAGTTATAGTTCATACTTTTTGCATATTAGTCCCCGATGTTTCCAGTATTTGCACTAAAGTCCTCCTAGTTTGAATACACATGCACAATCACGTGCCTTGTGGTGTTTTTGCATATCTTGTCCTGGACTTTTTAAAGGTTCTGATTTGAATGAAATGTTTTATGTATTTTCATTTATGCCCCTGTACGTTGTTAATTGACATGTGCGTGAATTTTGTGGGCTTTTTGCATTGATGCCCCTAGACTTGTTGCGTGTGTTATTGTTTAGTCTGGAAACTTAGAATATTTGCAAATAGGTCCCTACAGCCGGTGTGATTTGTTTTAGATCAAATAATTATCAAATCTACTCCAAAAATTACCATCAGCTCCTGCTAATGTGTAATTTTTTTGGTATTTTTTGTGACACGATTTGATTTTATTTGGTATTTTCTAAAAATCAAAAACCCCTAAAAACATGTCTGTCTATTTTATAAAAATACCAAAAAATATAAAAATACCCCCAAAAATTCCATAAGAATTACTGTGTGTTTGTTTTGGTGTATTTTAACTTCAGTACCATTTTTGTTCCATTATCTTCTATAAAACCCCTAAAATTCACAAAAGACCAAAAATCTTATAAAAATTCTAAAACATTCAAAAAAAATAAAATTTTAGTTTACGTGATTAGGTCTTTGTATATAGTTTTTCAATAAATTAGCAACCAGGACCTTTGGGTAATTTTAGCATTTTAATTTTGCCTTTGGGTCACGGCTGAATAGTGAACTTTTGTTTTGTTTGTTTTATTTTTAGAAAATTATCTAAAAATATGAAAAATACCATAAAATAGCCAAAAACACTTGCATGTTTTAAAATATAAAATTATTTTTTATTTCTAATTTTTGAGCTTTTTGGTCTTAATAAAAATTGTTGAAATTAGATTTCCTTTATCTTTTATTCATTTTCTTATTAGAAAATATAAAAAAAATTGCAAATTAAAAACCACAAAAGTTGCCTTTTCTTTTCTGATCTTTGACTACTTCGTAGGCTTAGCTCGTGGTCCTTGTGTTCGACCATGGTCGCTATATCAGGTTAAATAAATAGCGGAGACTGCTACATTCAATTTTTGAGCTTGAGTGTTTATTTCGTGGTCTTATTTTCTTGTTGAACCCGGCTCGGGTGGTTGAGGTCGCAACGATCTTTGATATCACTTAGCCTCGATCGCTAGAGCGCTCATCAATAACACAGTGAAAAAGCCTAGGGCCTTGTCTGCAAAAAGCCCACTCAAATCACGTACATGCTCAATACTTGGCGCACAAAAGTATAAATGCAATTTTCAAAAGTTAATATCCATTCATTAGCCACATTAAAGTTCCTGACAAGACATGCAAATAAACCAAAACTCACGTGGAACTGTACGTGCTTCAGATTCAGAGGGACTAAAATGCAAATAACATAAACTCTGAGGTCCAAACTGTAAAAGTACTGAACTACAACATTTATTTAACGGGCTAAATATGAAAGCAAAATATAAAGGGACAAAAGGGACATATACCCTTGCAGGCACGTGCAGAGCTCGGGGGACACGTGGCGCGTGTGGAAGCTGGCGTCGTCATACGACGCTGATCGATCCCTGTTGCGGATCTGATGTCTACAGAGGATGTTGCGGACGTATGGACAGATGCGTCAGACGGCCTGATCTAATGGCCCAAAAGCTGAGCGTGTCGGGTGGCTCAGATCAAATCTGGCAGAGACTGGAGGATCCAACGGCTAAGGATGGGTCTGCAAGAACACGCCTAGGTTGAACTTCGATCGAGTGAGGGAGGGGATCTGCATACCCGATGAAGTACCTGAGGGTTCCGACAGACTCGTGGAGGTGATGCGCGTCGAACGAGGGGCTCTGATAAAAGCGACAACAACCGGATAGGTCTTGGGGATATGCTCCGGTCCTGGTTATTGTGGCTAAAAATGAAAGAAGCGATGGGGGATGGGGTTTGGGTCTTCGGCGAATGCAGAGGAAGGAGACCCTTCCAAATCTCGACCCGATGGTCGAGCCTTAGGGAGAACAACGTGTGTGAGAAGGTACGAGGTGCGGTGTAGCATCGATCGGAGCGGATAGATGGTCATGATGGAGCTACGAACGGGTGGTCGGAACCGAGGAACTGGCGACGACGTGAAATGTGAAGATGGAATCAAATGGTGAAATACATAGGATAAAAGTGACACATGAAGCTTCAGATAAGCTCACGTGCTTCAGGCGAAGGTGGTCGGCTAGGTTATGGCCTCGATCGAGCTGCGACAGGCTGAGAGGCTTCTCGCAGCGGCTCTCCGACGATGCGATGAGCTACGAGCCTCCATGCATCTCCTAATGATCCTAAGTGTCTCCTCGAGTGGTTGTCGCTCCACTGAAGGTGGCTAGGGAAGAATGGGGGCGCGAGGGACGAGCTGGAGGGCTGGCGGAGCTGGAAGAGAGTTTATATAGGCTGCACAAGGGTCCTAGAAGATCGAAGCTGAAGGATATGGTTAGATCCTCAAGCGCATCACGGAAGCGTAAGCGTCGTATCGAATACGACGAGGAGCGACTAGTCGCACTAGTTGCTCGATGCAGCGGAATTTAAAAAATTTTATACGACGAAACCACATGATCCAAGAACACTTCTCGGATCGTTTCGTCTAAACCACAAACAAGTAATCAGGAATACCTCTTGAAGCGTGGTTGCGATCAAGTCTCTAAACGAAGAGACCTCCTGTCTCAAGTCCGATCCGACGGAGGAGACGCTTGCGAGCGCGGGGATGAACCGCGTGCTTCTTGCAATCCATGTTGATGATCCAAGGGGCGGATCTCCTGATATCGACACATGAGATCCGACGTCTTCTTCACGAGCGAGGCGCATTGAAGGAGGCGGAGGTCCACGAGCAGAAGAACGGGCAGCATAACGACGATGCTGCGGCGATGGAGAACCTCTCCATGGTATCCATGGTGGACGGCCATGAGAGGGAGAGAGAGAGGGCTGACCTCTAGAAAGAAAGAGAGAGAGAGAGAGAGATGTGTTGTGTAAAATAGAGAGCATGGTGTGCCTCTCTATTTATAGGGTTTTGGGATCCATGGATCTCAATCCATGTGACATATAAAATCAATGGATGAGATTGATTTATGTCAATCCAATGGCTAAGATTGTTGTTGGTAAAACCAACAAATTTAGATCAAAATATATTTGACAAAATCAAATACAAATTAATCCAAATCAAACCAATAAATAAGGAGAGAAGGTACATGGAGATTTCATCTCCATGTACCTTCCAAAGTGGACGGCCACACATTCCTTATAGGAATGATGTGCCGCCCCCCTCTTTCCATGGAGAGAGCGATCTCATGGAAATCCATGAGATTGCATATCTCCTTGAAAATCTCCTCTATTTATTTCCAACAACTTTTGTTGGCTTTTTATTCTTCAAAAATAATTCACAATTATATTTGAGAATATTGCAATCTTGCCATAAAAAAATTGTGAATCAAATTCACAACCCAAAACAACATATAATTTACATTGTCAATTAATTACACAATGTGTATCCAATACACATAATAATTAATCAACACATGTAAATTATAATTAACTCTCTTTAATACATTATAAATCACATTTATAATATATTATGAATAATTGGATATTTCTATCCACATTATTCTTATCCATAACAATTAAATCATATTTAATTATATTGGATAACTTATTCTCATGTACTCAAATAATATGAATCACATTCATATTATCTACATCTTTGATAATCAAATCACATTTAATTATCTAAGATAACTCTCCTTATAATATGGATCAAATTCATATTATTCATGATAATTAAATCACATTTAATTATCCATTTTCTCAATGCTCGGATACATATATCAACAAAAGAATTATCCATGAACTCTTTCAAGGATAATGCGCTTTCTCCGCAAATACTTGGAGATAAGGACAGGGCGATTATATTGTTCCACGTATAGTGACATGGATATTGAGATCACATCTCAAATCCAGATCTCGGGCCTCCCATAGATGCTTGATTAAATCAAGACCGCAAATCTAATCCTCTCATTGAATCTGAATCACATTCAGATCAATGTCCAACATTTGGACTAAGATCAGATTACTTCTCTACTGAGAGGAGTCACTAAAATCCAGACCTGTTTCATCACTCCCTAGGAATGGAAGCGTCATGGTTATACAACCGTTTATGATCACATCACCCTCAGGTATTCCTAACAACTGTACATCCTGCATACTGGAAGATTCAGAATAAACCCGAAGTATTAGATCAACTTTACACTGTCTACTTCAGGGTTTTATCAGTAAGTTTCTCATTCGATCATTGGGAGTCGGTATTGATCATATACTTTCCAAAAGTATATATCATACCTAGGTCTTGATCATATACTTTCCAAAAGTATATATCAAACCAACAAATTCAGTCAAGCTTCCAAAGCGAGACGACCGTGCGCACGGAATTTGATTCTTCCCAATTTATCTCATGAGTGATCTCATATCTTCCTGTTCAGTAGTGAACCTGTATGATCCCTTTGAGAGATCGTATTACTCATATACCCTTATATGCACACCAGCGCGCCGGTGTATAGACCTTGATTAGGTCATCAACATATTGGTCTGCCAAATGTACATACTCAAACATATAGTAACACATCTGTCTCTGGTCAGAGGATGCGTGCCAGTATCGTGACAGCATACGATATAGGACTTTGGTTATCTCGATATCGTTAAGTCAACTCTTTGACCTAACTAATCTGACACCTCCGAATCTCTATTCCTATGCAGAGGACCTGCATCAAGAAGTCGGTCAGATATCAACCTAACTGAGAAAGGATTGTCATCTCCTACTCAGGCTGGAGATCATCTCTTAATAATCATTTGACGGTGCTTGATGAGTCCTCAATCTAACTCATTAGATATTCATCTAAGCACCAACCTCTATGATTCAATAATTGAATCAACAGTTGTATGATCATTAAGATGGCCATGGTACATAACCCTAATTGTACTAAGGGACCCATTATGCAAATTATGTACTCTTTATTTCAGATTAAGGAGTGAATTGCAATAACATTTATTGCATAATGGCTCGTCGTGGGCTCGCATGTCCAACAGAAGCATATCACGGAACCCTAGGTAGATTTGATTGTGCCTAGCGATCCGCGAGGATCATAGGAGATCGGGCTTCAATCGGGTGCAGCAACCGGGAGAAGAGGAAGTCAGGTTCAGGCGTGAAAAGTCAGAGAAAAAGCTCCGACGAAAGGAGTGAGGCCCGACCCGGTCTAGATGGTGATGTTGACCGGGGTCAACAAACCCACATAGACCAATAGGAAAATCATGATTTACAAAATAAAAGGAAATTCAATAAAAATAGCAAATGAATTTAAAATAAAAGGCATATAAAATAAAATTTGTTTATTATTCTATAAAGTATTTTTCAATGTTTTTAATTATTTTCATAAAAAATAAATTAATATATATACAATATATAGTATTATATGCAGGTATATCATACCTATGTATTATGTACAAGTATTTTTATTTTATTATTTTTACATCAAGACCCTTATTTTATATTTATTTATTTACAACATATTTTTGGGATTATAAAACAATTTTTATTTTATTTTTACAAATTAGTAAGGATATATAATAAATTTTGAGTGTAGAATATATATGTGCATTTTGTACAAGAAATTATTTTATTTTTCTTTTATTTTTCTGATTTTTATTTTATTTTTATAATATTATTAAAACTATATATAGTGGTGTAAAAGAATAAAATATTTTTGGTTTTATCAAAAATAAATAAATAATGTGTACAAGTATAAGTGACATATATATGCACAATACATAATAAACCCTATCTTTCTATCTACTTATTTTATTTTGCGATTAGGTCAAGTCTTGACCTTCTCTTGGGATTTGGATCACTCTGTATTTATTCTAAATACATCATTCTTTTTCTTTTTCCTTTATTCTTTTATTTTTGCAAAAATACATGTTAAATATGCAATATTTACAATGCCATGCAGAAAGCTAAGTTATTATATTTACAGGTATTTACAGGGTGTTTTGCCAAAACAAAAGTCTAAAATAAAAGAATAAAGAGTGAGAATCATGTATTCATCACCCCCTATACTTTACCTTTTCTAGTCCCATAGCAAAGATTTATTTGAAAAGGAAGTGAAAATCAAAAAGAAATGAAAAGAAAAAGAATCAAGGTTGATTATTAAACTTATCTTCATTAAATTAGAGTATGGAGCTTAGTCAGACCTTTGGATTATTAGTTTGTTGGTATCTTATTGGGAAATAGGTTTAAGACTCAACAGCATCTAAGTGTCACAATTCTTTGATCAAGACTCCTCAATAAACCAGATCATTACAAGTGTACAGGCGCAAACTCTAATGACTATGCATCTTTCCTTGTACTGTGTAAGTGATATGTAGCTCCCCACCTGATGAATCTCCATTTCATCACCTTTATTCTATCATTTTGGCCTTAAAAACCCTAGTGAATGCGTGCAAATACCTTTAATTTGCATATTTTAGCATTCATGCATCATTGTACAAAATATGTGTAAAATATTATTTTTAATGCCAAATTTATAGAATAATGAAAAGAAAAGAAAAAGAATAAAATATTAAAAAAATATTTTATGACTTGAAACCCCGAGACCTAGGCATCTTGATGAATAGGCCGACAAGGAATAAAGTAAGGGGAGATAAGGGCCAAAATAAAATAAAAATTCCTTTTTATTAATTTATTTTTATTCATTTTGGGACCTATTTTTAGGTCCACTTTTTATACTTCAAATACAGAAACTTTTTACATGAAAGTTATATATAATAAATAAAGAAAAATACAAATTTATTTCATCCAAAAATAATTTACAGTGTACAAAATACACTCAGAATAAGTTTCTAAAATCCCAACTTTCCAGACCCATATCTCTCAAATAAAAACTCAAAATATTAAAAATCACCCTTTAATTATATATATAACTTTTAATAAGCTATTTAATGAAAGTTGTTTCATATTTTTTGGAGTTAAGGTGTGAAAGTTAGGTTTTGGACCCCTATTATATAGTTATACTGATTAAAATATTCATTTTATTTATTATTCGTTATTTTTATAATTTTATATAATTTTGTAAATATTATTTATAATATATGTAATTATTATAACTTGAATAAAAACAAAAAGATGTAACTTAAATAAAATATATAAAGAAAACATATAGATGAATTACTTATATCTAGACATATATAAATAATACACCTATTTAATTAAGTGAATATATTATATTAGAAAAATAAAATAAAATATATTTAAGTATCTAAAAATAAGTTATAAATATATAAAATAATAAAATAAATTAAAATATAAAAAATAAAATACTAAAATACATAGATGAATATACCTGTATTTAGACCCTAAAAAGTAACTTGTAATTATGAACCTCTAATAAATAAATAAATATCATAACAAAATTCTTCATAAAATAATAAATACTTTTTTATTTTATAACCTAAAATTAATAATTTTTTTCTAATTTTTATTGATTTTTCTATTATTTTTCAGGGGTTTTTCCTGGTTGGTCCACGTGGACCAACCAGGTAGCTAAGACGGTTGACTGCAGGACAACTGTCTGACCCTTCCTCCTACACCCCGTTAGACTGTATTTTTGCCTCGTTTCAAGGATTTTTGGGGATCGATTCTTGTATCATTTCATGTCGAACCCTTCATGACTTTTCTCCCTTGCTCATCGAGCTTACACGCCCTTAGCTTTCCTCGGGTTGTAGACCATCAATTCGCCTCATCTTCGTTGATCATTGAGCCCGCTCGTCAACCTTGTATAAAAGCTCCTCCGACTTTTCCTTTGATTCTTCATCGTTATTCCACCTTCAATCCCTAAACCTAGGTATTCTAAGATCCTCCTTGTGACAACAGGAGTCGATTCCAACCTTCAAGGGTGCGCGTGGGTGTCGAATCGAGCTGGTCCAGCTCCGACGCCATCTCCGCCCAGAGCTCCGTTCCAGGCGAGCCCCGGTGAGCTTTTCCCCTTTATCTTCCTGTCTTTTTCATTCCCTAGCATAGCTGAAGCTTAGGAGTATCGATTCTCCCTTTTAACTTTGTCGAACGTAGTGTAGAGCCAAGTTCTTCGTCCGGTAGAGCTCTTGCTCCGCTAGTTGGTTCCGACCATCGCTGATGACTTCCACCCCACCAATCACCTTGACCTTATTCCCCTTTGCCTTGTCCATGCCCTAGGCACCTCTGACCACCTTGTTCTTGCAAAGAACAAGCCATCTGTTCTCCTCCCTTTATCGTTCGCAGGAGGAGATCCACCTGCACCACCTGTCGCTCCCCTATCGTCAAAAAGAGCCCCTGGGTCCCCCTTTTGCTTGTGTGCATCCTACTTGCAGGTCCTAGAGGCGTAAGACCCCACTAGGGGTCTATTTTTGCAGAGTTTTGAGGTTCATGGAGCCCATATCTTCCCCGAGCTCCTTCGACCTCGACGGTTCTCCAGGACTTTGATTGGAGGATCCAGCCGATGCGGGGGAACTTGGGCAACATTTTGAGTCCCCCACGAGTCGCGCCGGAGGTCGGAGATGCACCCCCATCGACGATCGTAGCTCGGTGGAACCCATGGTCTTCCATGTTCCTCTGAGCCTCATCTTAGCCATTCGATCTTATCTGAAGCCTAGATTTGCCAGCCACCATCGGATCTTCCCCGGCCTTCACTGTTGGATCTCGATCTGAGATCTAATCTCAGACGTTGGTGGCGAAGAGGTATGGGTCGTTGGAATATTCGACCTTCAGACTTTCATCTGTAGGTTTATAAGTTTTGTAATATTTGCATTTGAACCCTCGTCCTTCTATTATTTGCATTTAAGTCCAAGTCTAGGTCAGGTGACAAACTCTGTGAAATTTGCAATGTAGAACCCCTCGTGGGTTCAGTTATTTTGTGTTTGGTCAGATATTTGAAGATTAAATTCATAACTTTTAGGTAAAATTGCAACGTAGCACTAGAACTTTGATCTAATTGCATGTAGGTCATTGCCAACTCACCTCACGTGGTCACCCAAGTGAGGTGGACATTTTACAAGGAAGGGCCCGTAATTTTATTTATTTATGTTTAGTCCACAAATCTTTTAATTCAGTATTATATTTTTTAAAATTACGTATAGGCCCTCAAACTTTCTGATATTTACAAAAATACCCCTGCATGTATTGTATTTCTCTTTGTCTCTTATGTTTATTTCATGTAGTTATATTACTCTAAAAAATCTCAAAAAATATATGTAGCTTTCCGTTTCATCCTACTTTCACATAATAATTTTTATTTAGCATTTTGAAGCTTTTTAATATTTATTAAAAATCAAAAAGCATCATTTTTGTCCATGTTTGCAATAAAAAATACATAAAAATTATAAAAATATTTTGAAAAATTCCCAAAAATAAATATTGTTTATTTATGTATTTTTAACCTTCAGACAAAAAATCACTAAAAAATATAAAATAAAACTCAAAAATCGAAAAATCCTAAAAACATTCATAAAAATATATAAAATTCTTAAAAATTCCAAAAATTGTGTTTTGTGTTCTATATTTTTATTTATTTTATTATCTCTATTTTAAAATTAATTTGGAGAAATTTTGTTTCTATTTTCTATTTTTAAACTCCATTTTAAATTCAGGTATTTAATTATGCCTTGTTTTAGGGTATTTTTGACTTTAAAAATATAAACAATTTGCAAAAATTCTTTAAAAATCACAAAAACTGTAAAAATTTATTAAAAACTCAAAAAAATTTTATTTTCCTATTATTATTATTTTTTATATCTACCCTAGCCTATATTGTATATATATGATATACATAGCTTTATATATATTAAGAGAAAAAGAACTGAAAATATAAAAAGAAAAAGAAAATATAAATCAAAAAATAAAAAATCAAAATATAAAAAATTAAATTAAAAATAAAATAAAATAATCCACAAACCTTGCAGCTTGGTTAAGTGTTTGAGAGATAACTCATGCTTTGATTTTTATCATGCCTGCTCTACTCCTTTGTTTCCTGTGTTTGACCCATGCTTGCTTACCATTATGCATTTTTAGTAGGGTATAATAAATTTTGACTCTTGCTCTTAATAACTCAATTATTGTGTTGGTTAATTGTTGAAACAACGAGAAGGTTGGAGTAATTGCCTCTACGACAGTGAGCCTGAATTGTCAGGCCATTACTTTGCTACTCTCGTCTTTCCTTTTCTCCAATGGCACCATTGCCAGGGAGCATTAACTTGTAGAGTAGATTTTATCTCTTTCTTTGCTTAGCCACTTTTTATTATCTAACTCTATTTGATTATCAATTTTGAACTGCCTGACATCTTTTCTCTTGTGTTCTTGCGAGGGACCGTGGAACGCGGATGATCGCCTAGGTGATCCCACGCAGCCTAGGGACTAGGAGTCGGCTATTCTACCCTAGCCGGCTGGAGAGAGCAGGAGGAGCTTGAGAGTGAGAGAGAGGATAGTTTAGGATTTTTAATTTTTAGTGAGAGAGAGATTCATTTTGGCTAATAAGTTGTAATAATACATGTACCCAGGACTTTGGACTCTCGGGCCCAATTTCCAAGTGTTTGTTCACTTGGGGGATCACCGCATTTTTTTCGAGTTTCTATCGCTTTCTTTTTATTTGTTTCCTGCATTTTTTTGTTTTCCGCCTTTTTTCTATTTGTTTTGTGGAATGAGTCCTTATCTTTAGGCTTGCTTGATCGTGTAGTCTAAGGCCAAACACATTAACCACCATTGCATGCACCTATAGTCTCTACATTTGGACTTAGAATTAACTAATTGCTAAATTACTCAGTCTTGAAACCACATGCCGAGAGAGGTCATATACATCGCTTGCAGGACCCGTTTTGACGGGCACCGAATGGCATCAGAGACTGGACTTAGGTTTTATTCTGAGTACTTAGCATTTGTATCTTCACATGTAGCAATTGCCTGCTTAGGTCGATTTCTGTGTGCATATTGGCATTTAGTATAGGTTTATAAATTCATGTTTTGCATCCCACATGGAGAGAGCTTGGAAGCGTTGTAAGTCTTCTAACTGAGCATTCATCATTTAGGCACTAAGGTGAGATTTCCATCTTAGTGTCACCTTGCATTGATATTCTGATCTTCTCCCTCTGTTTTTGGATCAACTAGGAATTAAAGAAAAGATAAACACGTTAGGTGCTTGTGTTGAATTTACTCAAAGCAAGTGACAACACAAAAAAATTAAAAAAGGGATTGTTAAAAATACTTGGCCTAAATAAATTTTATTAATTGGACTCATTACCTTAGGTGAGCAAAGCCCTCATTTGTTTTGAGGTTGCATAGGAAGGTCTCCTTCCCAGTGAGAGCGATTTCGTAAGGATTAGAGCCCAAAATCTAGTCTGGGGCTGCTTTGTGTAACGCACGGATTTTCGAAGTATTGGCGCTTATATCGTACGTAGACGAGTAGGGCTTGGTCAACAATGATGTTCTCGATTGTGTAGAGCATCGACCCTGTCTGAAGTATTGAGCATAGGTGACGCCATCACGGGGGTGTCTGTCTCATCGTCTTGCATCCGAGTAGATTTTCGCACGCTCACGGGTGATTCCATTGCGAGCGAGATCTGAAGTATTAGTTTCGCCTATCGGCTTCCTCCCTCTATTTCTTTGGCTGAGTAGGGATCCAGGAAGGGTTACAAGGACCTTAAAAAGTGCAGACTACATGTTACAAAGGAGGAGGACAAGTACGGGATAATTTTCCGACAGTACTCTTTCTTCTATAGGCGTAGCGCTCTGAGGACTCATGCAAAGATTAATTGCCTGAAAATCAAATATAAAATTACAAAGATAATTTTCAAACCCTCACGGCTCCATGAGTCGAGTTGCTGAATCCACTGCTTTGTGTTTGATTGATTAGCTTATTAAGGTCAAGATCAAAAACAGTGTGCAATCACGCAATTTTGCTTCCTTCCTTGTTGATCGTTGCTCACTTTGAGTTGTTCTATTGTTTTGGATTCATTTTGTTTTACATTGACCTCTGTATATTTGATCTACGTCGATCTTCCTCTTCATCTTCGAGATGGCGACGAATGGATAGTTGAGTCGAGACTCCGTCGACACCCATACCAGTTCCATACGCTTGTTCTCTCCAAACATTTGGGGTGATTCCCAAGAACCCAATTCAAACTCCGCAAACCGATCTCCAGACTTCCCGCCTTCTTCAATAAACTAGGATCACTCTTCTCCCAAACTCTTTACGTTTTAAATGGCCATCGATTTCACTCAGTGCACATCGCCATCCTTAAGAAGGTTTTGTGTTGACCTTTACACAGAACGTTTCTCTCCATCTGGTGCTGCAATTCAGACTGATCGGGGTATTCTTCCGTGTGCAGACCAAGAACCCGATTTCGAGCCAGAGATCCAAACAGAATTTGTGATGGCCGGTGGAAAAGGAAAGGGACCGCAGCCCCAACCTAAAGAAGTCGATCCGGGGGAAAGGCAATACATAATACAAAATGAGGTTAACAGCCAGCTACTTGCATCCTTCCAAGCAAGCCAGCATCTGACTAACCAAGCCCTAGCCCAGTCTGCCTTCCAAGACATGTTAAACGATATGAGGAGGAGGACTGATGCAAGAGATGGTAGATGAGAGGATGGACCAGATCCAGATCAGGAGTTCAATCAGGGTGGTGCTGGAGATGAATTTTCAGTGGGTGGACCCAATTTCGAGGAAAGGGACAACAGACCACTGCCGCTGAAGCCTACATGAAGCAGGCATACAATCCTGGAGCGGGCCATATTACCGAGTGGATTCAAATTCCACAAATCCATGCCCACTTCGAGCTGAAGCCACAGTTCCTGTCCCTGCTCCCCACATTCTATGGGAACACTACAGAAGAACCATATATCCACCTCAAGAATTTTGGTCGCATATGTGCCACTGCCCACTACCCCAGTATTCCATTGGGGGTAGTCAAGATGACTGCCTTTTCCTTCAGTCTACAGGACAAGTCCTTGTATTGGGTCGATCACTTAGGGAAGGTAGTCACAACTTAGGAGGAGTTGAAGTCTGCGTTTCTCCACAAATTTTACCCTCTCGGTCGTTTGAGCCAAATGTGTGCTCATATCTCCAACTGTTGTCAGCAACCCCACGAAACCATACATGAAGCGTGGGAGAGATTCAAGGATCTACAGGAAAAGTGTCCCCACCACGAGATTCCAAAGACTAGTCTCGTGCAGCATTTTTTTGGTGGGATGACACTTGAGAGTCAAAAGCTCGTTGATGCCGCTTGCGGTGGCTCTCACTTCAACAAGGACGAGGGCGTTGTCTGGAATATCTTTGAAAAGATGGCTGAAGGAGAAGCCGCTCAATCCTCATCACGCGCTTACATGAAGACGCTTGCCACCATCAGCAAGCCTGTGAACATGGCCACTCATGCCGAGGATAGGGACGAGAGCTCCAACCTGAGCATCATAGGGAGCCATTTGTCTAAGGTAGACATCATAGAGAAGAGGTTGCAGGACCTCGAAAATTTGTTAGTGATTGAGAAGAGGACCCAGGGCTTGGAAAAGCTCGACCTGATTTCCCAGCAGCTGGAGCAGCTTATCTGAGCTTTGAATGCCAACATGTGGAACTCTTTGTCTGCCATTGCTGAGACGTCCGCTGAGAAGAAGGAGCGGTCACCGAACCAAATGCCTCAGCCAAGTCCACCGGACCCCAACCCATTCAGCACGTATACTACGTGCAAGTTCCGGAGCAGCCTCCGCAGTTCCAATCACATATGGTTGTATATCAACCAGAGCTCCATCCAGCTTATCATGAGCAGTTCTCTCCACCTCCGCCGTTGATTCAAGAAATCAATGGTGTCTGGAGTAATGAGGCACAACTGACCCATCCTCAGGTACATTCTATGGGTCAGAACATGGGCAACAAGCCCTATCACCAGCAACAGCAGGGTGGGAGACCCTTCCAGCCCTCATATCAACAGCAACCTCCATCTCAAGGCAACACCTGGAGGCAGAACTATCATCATGGTCCTCAATAGTCTAGATATCGCAATCAAAGTTACCATTAGCAGCCGACTACCCAATATCCTCATCAGAACTCACAGTATTCCTCCGATCCTCCTCCTCACCAGTTTTCTTAGGGGTACCAGTCACAATCTCACTAGCCATACCAGCATCAGAAACCGCAATAGGGGGAATCTTTTGAGATTGTGCTGGTAAACCCGACTCTTACCTGTCTTGAGTAGCTAATTAAAAATATGGCTGAGATGAACCAGAAGATCGATGATCTGATGGTTGCGAAAACAACCATCCCTGCTCAGGTCAAAGCTAATCCGAACGAATTCCGATGCAAGGAGCAGGTAGCCGGTAGTGTCCAACCCGATTTAAGTAAATTAAATTATTTTTTTCTAATGTTGTTACTCTCAGGAGAGGTAGGATACTGATGGACGGGGATTTATCAAGGGTCGTGTTAATCCACAAGGCGGATCAACAGTCGATGCGGTGACCGCTCAATAATTCTCAAATCAATCAACAATTAACCCACAATAAATATATGCAATGAATATTCAAAAATGTGGAGTTAAAATTTATTATAACTCTACATGCAAATGTGTATAGGCGTAAGTACAGGTAGAGGTCGAACACTGGGAGCAATACAAAATGCGTAGCCTAGATGTATCACCAAGTCATCCATGTGTGAAGCTTGTTGTTATGTGGGTTTTTAATTTTATAGATATATATTATTTTTTTTTTTGATTTTATATTTTATACTTTTTCTTTTATATTATTAATTATATAAATCTATATACTATATATATATGTATATAAAGAGATATATATATATAAGAAGAGAGAGGGAAGTAATATAGAATATATGTATGTATTTACAAACATAACAACTCAATATATAGACTTATATTTTAACCCCCTTTTTTTTTATCTTTCTAATTTTTATGCATTTTTCAATTCAAAAATGTCCACAATATAGGACTAAATAAATAGCCGTATATAATTTGGGTTTTAAAAATATCAAATAATGCCCAAAATTGCCCAAATTAATTTTCACATATTAATAATAATATATAGATAATTATAAAAGAGAGAAATGTATTTTTAGGGTTTTTAAAGGGTTTTTCTAATTTTTATGTTGCTTTTGGGGTTTTATGATTTTTTTATTTTCTTTTTCATATTTTTAGGGTTTTTCATTTTCTGGACTCAATATATATATATTTATACCATATATAATTTTTTTGGAATTTTTCAAAAATGTTTTCTAATTTTTTTGTATTTTCCAATTTGAATAGTACAAAAATGGCTTCTTTTTCATTTTTAATAATTAGGAAAAAATGCAACAAAATGCGAAATAAAATATGTGCGTGAACAAGCATGGCATGGAGCATCTACCCTAATTTTTGTGAATTTTTAGAAGCCTTCTAAGTATTGTTAATAAATAGATACAGAGACAAAGAGTAATTAAGCCTGGCAGGGGCATTTTTGCAAATAAAATAACATCCAGGGGCACAGGTGCAAAAATACCAAAGCATTATAACGTGTTTTTGAATTTTAAGGACTAAAACCAATTGACTAAACCCGCCAGGGTCCCCTTGCAATTTACCCATCACGCGGGACAGCACGTGATCCGCACTCACAGGGACCTAAACGCAATTACAGAAAATGTAGGGTCCTTGTTGCAATTTTTCACAAAAATAATACACTGAATATTTTATTTAAGGGACTAAACATAAATATGTAAATCTACAGGGGAACTTGTGCAATTTTACCACCTCACGTGGAACTACACGTGAGGTGACGTGGACTGGACCCAAGTGTAATATGCAAAAACTACAGGGGGTCATAAGCAAAATATCCACATTATTTACAACGTTATATTTTATTTACAATATTAAATATGAAATATACAAAATGCAGGGGCTAGATATGCAAATTACCCCTGAAATGCGCGCTGGTGAACGGTTGGGATTTCTTCACTTGCCACGTGTCGCTCATCCAACGGCTGGTACCGCTTCGCCGATGGAGGGCTGGGATTAGATCACTCGAGGTGATCTGACGGTTGCTGCGGGACTCCATCCAACGGCTCTGGTTCAATCTGGGACCTTCGTCTTCATCCAACGGCGGCGAGGGCATCTGGAAGAACAGGGAAGAACCCTCGCCTGAGCGAGCTTCTCCCGGCTGGATCTCGCACCTCCGCCGTCCATCACTGCTCCACGGTGTCCCAAAAGCTTCCTGGAAGGTTCCTCTGTCGTCCGGAGGTGTTGGATCGACCAGAGGTACACTGGAGCACCCTCGCGAGGTCGGAGAGGAAATGGGGCTCCAGGTACCTCCGGCGTGACTTGATTTCGCCTCAGGGTGCTTATTTGCGCACCAGACCTGCACAGGAAGATAGCATGGCTCGAGGGGATGCTCCTCGACCAAAAAGGTTGAAGCTGTGCAGCAAAATGAGGTGGAACGGAGGAGCTCCGACGAAGGGCGGAGGAGGAGCTCCGATTCGCCAAGACCTGGGGTCCTGGGTTGAACAAGTGTGTGCATTTGATGGAGAACTCGAAGGGGATGGAGATGAGGCGATTTGGGCGGTCGGAGACAGATAGGATCACAGTGGGGAGGTCGCCGGAGCTCAGCTCCGGCGAACTTCGAATCTCGGGTTTTGGCCTAAGCTAATCATCTAAATGCTAACCTAAGGACTGGAATTAAAAGCTAATACTAAAACCTAGCTACTAAGCAAGAAAGAACAGCTCTTATACCTGGGGGCCGCCAGGGAGCAGGGTGGTCGCCGGAGCACCACCGCGACAAAACTTCTCCGACCTCCGGCCAAGTCGAGGTGCTGGGCGACTCCTCCTGTCACGAGGAACACACCAGGAGCAAGAACAAGGCTTTTTGGTGGAGTGAAAATGGCCAACTTTGGCCGGGAAGTCGGAGGTTTTTATTTATAGACATTCCGAGGGACCCCCAATGACCGGCGTTTATTGATTAAACCAATGAGTATCAGATTGATCTAGGATCTTGGCGGGCATCATGGATGATCAGAGGACAAATCTTGTGAAGGAAGAGAGTGCGATGGTTCACTGAGCCAGGCGGGAAAAATGGCGGAAATCGGGGAAAAGACAGGTCGCGTGAAGTCAGACGCCTGGAGGTCCAGTTGACCTGCGGTCAACAGGCGCGACGCGCCCATTGGTCCACCTCAGCCGCTACACGCCAAAATAGGGATCCTTATTACAAAATGAATTATTTAACCTAGTAAATGATTTTATTAGATTTTACTTATAAAATAGAAAATGTTTATAAATTAATGTAGTATTTATTTATGATTTTTATTTATTTTTTTGAAGTATTTTATTACGGTTTTATTAAAATAATGTGTATATGTATGTATTTTATATGTATTTTTGTATATTCTATTTTTAATTTATTTATTTTATTTTATCATTTTAGTTTCTTATTTTATAATTTTATAACTTATTTTTGTGAGTATAAAGGTATTTTTGTTTGATTTTTATAAGTTTATTTGTATTTTTAAATAAATATTTATATGTATAAGTAAGTATACTTATAGGTATTTTACCTATAGATTATAGACATCTTATTTATTTAGTGAATTTTCTTCATTTTTCTTTTAGATTTGTATTTTTAATATGTTTTATGTAATATTTACAATATTATGTAAAGAAATGTGGATGAATAAATAATAAAGGAATAAAATCCCCTTTTACATATAAGTGGTATAGGTATTTTGTCTATGTGGTACATAGACTTATTTTATTTTACAAATTATTTTTGGTTTTCTTTTAATGTCAATATGTATAAGTATTATATACATTATTCACAAGATTCTAAAAATATGAATTTGTAAGAATAATAACTATTGAATAAAATGAATATTTTAATCGGGTACTATATACAATGAGGGTCAAAAACCTAACTTCCACAGATGGACTCTAAAAATTATGAAACCAATTTTATAAAATAGTTCATGGAATGCTATATACAATTAAAGGTGAGTTTGGGTGATTTGGAGTTTTTATTTGTAAGATATGGGTCTGTGAAGTTGAGATTTTTGCTTTTTATTTTGTGTATAAAATGTACACTGTATATTATTTTCACATAAACTCAATTTTGTATTTTTATTTACATTATTATCTACAACTTTCATGTACAAAAGATTTTAATTTGATGAATAAATAATTCTTTACAAAAGAGGTGTCAAAAATGCATAAATGAATGAATAAATAAATGAGGTATTTATTGTATTATTGGCCCTTATCTCCCCCTACTTTATTCCTTGTCGACCAATTCCATTCTGGACTTGGTCTCGGGGTTAGGGTCATAAAATATTTGCAATATTTTATTCCTTTTTCTTTTCTTCTCTTTATTCTATAATTTTGGCATTTAAAAACCTTATTTAATGTACCATAAATACAAGAAACAATGGATGCTATTATATACAAATTAATGCTATTTACATGCATTTGCTGGGGTTTTTAAGGCCAAAATGATAGAATAAAGGTGATGAAATGGAGATTCATCACCCCCCTATACTTGCCTTTGCTAGTCCCTAGCAAACACTTATGCAATAAGTACAAAAAGAATAAAGAAAAGAAAAAGGAAAATGAAAGGAAGATAGAGTGAATTGGGGTGCTTTCAGTGCAATGCATGTCCTTACAAAATCTGAATTTGGAGCTCCTGTCAGACCTTGGGTGTGAAGGTGTGTGGATCCTAGTCGGGAACCAGCTCTAAAGTACAACAGCCTTCGGTAATCACAGAAACTCGGTTCAACCCATCTCAATAGCCGGGTCAGAACTAGTCTACATCATACGCAAACTCTTATAACTATGAAGCTGACTTGCACAGTGTAAGTGATATGTAGCTCCCCACCTCAGAAGTGACAAAGAAACAACCTCCCCCAACTTGGTAACTCTAAGGCCTCGGTCTAGCAACTCTTTCCTCGAGAAGCGGGGTATTCCCTTCTAAGTTCAAGTGCAACCGGCTCAAGAAGAGGGGGAAGAAGTATAGACTTTTGGAAGCTTAGCCAGTGTAGCTAAGTCTCCCGCTGCAAGCTTCATGAGATGTAACATGGATACCATAAGCTTTTGCTTTATTGAACTATATACACTCCAGTGGGGTTATTAAATTTTCAATCCGACCCACCACTTTTTTGGAGTTCCTTTTTGCAATTTTTTTTTCTTTCTTTTTTTTTTTTTCAATTGCATCTGTACAACATATCCACATGGTGCAGCATATATACAAGAAATTTCTCCTTAAGCCAGTAGACTATCCCTCTTTTGAAGCTTTATTGCAACCCACAGCTTCAGTCCTTAGACTTCATCACCACTAGACCAAGTTGAGGTGCACTTCCTTCACTATAAGAAGAAGAGAGGTTCCGCCTAGAAGTACTACCCTCATATGCTACCCCAAGCCAAAGGAAACTGCCTCCTCACCACCTCATCCATGGAGAGCTATGTGAAAGGTGCAGGTGTCCAAGTTAGGTCACGGCCGACAAGAGTCATGCGTGTGTTTCGAAAAGTTCTAGTTAGTCCACTGAGGTGACTTGAACCCAGCCCTGCTTTCTCAAAGAATTAAGTCTGAATAGACCTGAAGTACCTTAAACCTAGTTCCCATAAGGTTCCAGTGTAGTTAGGTGCAGTAAGGTCCAACCAAGCTCCAATCTTCGACTTTATTGGACTAGTTCAATCATCAAGCTTCACTCAAAAAGAATATGAATGGTATGCTTATGCTATGTGCAATGAATGATGCAATTTTTCACAAAAATTTGGAAGGATCAAAGAATGTTTTTACAAAAAGAATCTCTGCACAGGAAGTACGAACTGACAATGTTTAAAGAGTATGTACATTTATTTACACAGGCGTGCTGCTTTATTTTCAAAATTTAGGAAATTTTTAGCGACTTTACAGGTATGAATGAAATAGTTTATTTGGGTATGTATAGAAAGAATTGTATGTATCTTGTTTCGGATTTACTAGTATCTGCAATGGTGTTATTAATAGCCTTTTTGAAAATATTTTTGCAAACTATAGTACACGATAATTTTTGCAATCCTTTACACACATTTGAAAACTATTTTTTTGCACAGATTTTTCACACTATATGTAGATATATACAATTTTCACGATACTTTTAACGAGCATTTTTCAAACATTTGCACATAGGTTTTTCAAATCCTTTCTTTCACACAAAGAAAAATTTTGCCATCAACACAGTTTCACTCATTTGAAATCATTTCACATCAAATTTTTCCAAAATTGGTCACACTATTTTTCAAATCATACTGTATAGGTATCTGATTTATTAATCAGTAGGTACAAAAGAAGAAAAAATTGTATTGGACGTATAGTATGGTTCTGTTCTTATAAACTTTATTTGGCTTATTCCTTATTTATAAATGAAAGATTTTTTGTGCAAATTCCTCAGACTTACTCGAGAAACATTTTCACAAGGGTTTTCGAAAACTCTAGTCCAAAAATAATTTTTGTAACATGTACACGCATTTGAAAATCCTTTTACAAATGTTTTACACAACATAAATAGATTTTTCAAAACACCTTTGACAATCAACTTTTCACAATCATTTGCACACTAATTTTCACAAAGTTTTTGCTTTCACTCAAAGAAAATAGGTTTTACACACAAACTAATTTTTCAATCGTTGAATACTTTTTCACGCTATTTTCAAACAACTTTCACAGGATTTTTCAAAGGAAAACGTTTCATACAAAACCCTTTTCTGACTTACTAGTCATCATAATTACAATTAGTTTGAGGAACTCACAATCATCTTTTATTATTATAAAGCTACTTTTTACATTTTATTTTATTTTTCAGTATGAGTTATGGCTTTTAGTATATACACAGTATATACGACCCCCCTATACTTAGCTTGAGCTATGTCCTCATAGATCGAAAGGAGAAAGCAAAGACATAACTCGTACTGCGTATAGGCAGATCTAAAGAATAAATACGAATGAAATGAATGAATTAGAAGTTGACCGTCCCCCCTATACTAAGGATCAAATAATCCGAAGTATAGCAGGTGTACAAAAAGCGGGGAGGGTCAAGGGTGAGAATACACTGATCGTACTCAGATTGTCTCCCCCTATACTTAGGGTAAGATACTCCTAAGTATAGACAAGAAGAGGAGACAATGGAGAGGATCGAACAGAAATGAGAAACCCTAGGTGCACATCCCCCTATACTTAGGACCAAGTATGTCCTAAGTAGAGAAAACTGTCTACAAAGGCGGCACCTTTTAGATAGAAGAAGAAGATCGATAAGGAAAAGAAGAAAAGAAGAAAAGAAGAAAATCAGAGCAATAATGGTTGGAGTACATCGTCTGAATCTTTTGGTGCTGCAGGAGGTGTAGGGATATCCTCGGGGTGCACTAACTGAATAGAGTCAACAACGGCCAAGAACGAATCGGGTTCCAAGTAAGGCTTCAGTAGTTGGCCGTTGACGACGAAGGGTTGTGCGTCAGGGGACAATTCTGATATAGCAATGCTTCCGTTGTCACGCACTTCACATACTCGAAATGGCCCTGTCCACTTACTTTTTAATTTACCTGGGAATATCCGCAACTTTGCATCAAACAACCACACTTTCTGCCCAACATCGAAGGTCTTTTGTCTGATGTGCCGGTCATGCCAGCGTTTCACCTTCTCTTTGTACATCAAGGTGTTATCGTATGCGCAGTCTCGGAATTCCAAGAGCCTGTTCAGATCATCCTTTCGCTTCTGACCACCTTTTCGTGAGTCCAAGTTACAATTACTAATTGCCCAAAGGGATTTGTGAATTAGTTCTACGGGCAGATGACATGGTTTTCCATATACAAGACGGTAGGGCGACATGCCCAAGGGAGACTTGTAGGCCGTACGGTAAGCCCAAAGAGCTGAGTCCAAGAGTTGAGACCAGTCTTTTCTGTTTGGCCTAACAAGTTTCTGCAATATGGTCTTGATTTCTCTATTGGATAACTCCGCCATGCCATTGGTCTGCGGATGATAAGGAGATGCGACGCGGTGATCGATGCCGTACTCCTTCGTTAACTTCTTGACCTCTTTGTTGATGAAATGACTACCCCCGTCGGATATGAGAATCTTCGGTATCCCAAACCGCGAAATGATGTTCTTCTTCAGAAATTGGCAAACTGTTTTGCTGTCGGCGGCTCGGGCGGGGATAGCTTCAACCCAACGACTCACGTAATCTACGGCAAGAAGGATGTGCTCAAAACCTTGACTGTTAGGGAAAGGCCCCATGAAGTCAATGCCCCATGCATCGAAAACATCTGCTATCTGAATGATTTTTAGAGGCATCGAGTCTTTGGCAGTGAGTGTTCCTTTCAGTCGCTGACAATCAAGACATCTTTTAACAAATTCTGCTGCATCCTTAAATAAAGTGGGCCACCAGAGGCCACACTGCAAAACTTTCGCTGCCGTACGATCTCCAGAATGGTGCCCACCAGATTCGAGCGAATGACAATGCTCGAGGACACTAGATTGCTCCGTCTGAGGAATGCACCTGCGCCAAATACAATCTGCCCCTTCCCTGAATAGAAGGGGATCTTCCCACTGGTAAAAGCGGATGGTCGACATGAAGTTGTTCTTCTGATTCTTCGTCCAATCCGAAGGTATTACCCCAGAGACGAGGTAATTTACAATGTCAGCATACCAAGGGAGAGCATCCACGGCTAAGATAGCTTCGTCAGGGAAGGTCTCTGTGATAGGTGCGTCGCTCAAAGGAGAGTCGTGCTGCTCTATTCTGGAGAGGTGATCTGCTACTACGTTCTGAACTCCAGGTTTGTCCTTAATTTCCAGATCGAATTCCTGGAGGAGAAGGATCCAACGAATCAGTCTGGGCTTGGCATCCTTCTTCTGCTGTAGGTACCGAATAGCAGAGTGGTCTGTGAAAATTGTGACCTTTGATCCCAACAAATAGGATCTGAACTTCTCTAAGGCGAAGACCACAGCCAGCAGTTCTTTCTCTGTTACTGTATAATTTCTTTGAGCTTCATCTAATGTTCTGCTGGCATAGTGAATGGCATAGGGCGCTTTATCTTTCCTCTGCCCTAGAACAGCTCCGACTGCAAAATCTGACGCATCGGTCATTATTTCAAAGGGAAGAGTCCAGTCTGGAGGCTGCAAGATTGGAGCTTGAGTGATAAGCTCCTTCAATTGATTGAAGGCAAGGAGAACTGGCTGATCAACAATAAACTCTGTCTCCTTGCACAAAAGTTCTGTCAGAGGTCGGGCAATGCGGCTGAAGTCTTTGATAAATCGTCTGTAAAATCCCACATGCCCCAGGAATGACCTCACATTCTTTACTGACTGAGGTGGCTGCAGGTTTGAAATGACATCCACCTTGGCTGGGTCGACTTCCATGCCACGTTTGGAAACGACATGGCCCAACACAATACCTTCTGTGACCATAAAGTGGCTCTTTTCCCATGAGAGCACTAAATTGACTTCCCGGCATTTCTGAAGCACTCTGTCTAGGTGCTCGAGGCAAGAATCGAAACTGTCACCATAGACGGAGAAATCATCCATGAACACCTCGAGAAAACTGCCTACCATTTCGGCGAAGACTGCTAGCATGCATCTTTGGAAGGTTGCGGGTGCATTGCATAATCCAAAGGGCATCCTCTTGAAGGCGTAGGTGCCGAACGGGCAAGTGAAGGTAGTCTTCTCTTGATCCTCAGGGGCGATCGCCACTTGGTTGTACCCGGAGTACCCGTCCAGGAAGCAGAAGAACTCCTTGCCTGCTAATCTCTCCAAGACTTGATCGATAAATGGCAAGGGAAAGTGGTCCTTCTTGGTTGCTGCATTTAGGCGGCGGTAGTCAACACACACCCGCCAGGATGTCGGTACCCGAGTTGAAATCTCCTCTCCTTTGTCATTTGTGACCACAGTAAGCCCGGATTTCTTAGGAACTACATGCAGGGGGCTTACCCACTTTGAATCGGAGATGGGATAAATGAAGCCTGCATCACACCACTTTGTGATTTCCTTCATGACCACGTCCCGAAGGTTAGGGTTTAGCCTTCTCTGGAATTCGCGGGACGGCTTGGCATCGTCTTCTAAATAGATATGGTGTGAGCACAGAGCGGGGTTTATCCCTCGGAGGTCTGATACACTCCAACCAAGTGCCTTGCGGTTCTTTTCTAAAATCTCGAGGAGTTGAGATTCTTGATCCAGATTCAGCTTGCTGCTGATGATGACTGGATACATGTGTTCTTCACCCGTAAGGAAAGCATACTTCAGGCCTGCAGGAAGTGGCTTGAGTTCTGGTTTCAGTCCGTCCCCTTTACCGGTCACTTCTGATACCATGCTGGTGGTGGGATGTACTTTGAGACTAGTACCATCCTCAACATTCTGTTGAGATCCCAGTGATGTACCGAACGGTTCTGCGGTGAGCTGATTATGTTCGGTCTGAAGTGAATGCTCAAGAAGGTGCGCCGGCATCTGAGAATCTGTCTCCCACACATCATCGGAGCATATGCTGACCGTGCTTTCCAAGTCCTCCTCAAGAGTGAGGATTTCTCGGGTCCCTGGATCGTCCAATGATAACTCTGAATCTCTGATCTCTGCAATAAACTCACAGTCTGCTTCTGATGCTGCTTGACTCTCATCAGTTGTGGCGTTCTGCTCCTTGTTCATGTTGATGGTGATTCGCTGGGTGTTCGAGCTGAAGGTGATCTTGCCAGACCCGTAATCAACTACGGCACCGGAAGTACGGAGAAATGGTCTGCCGAGGATGATAGGAGTCTGGAGCAGTGGTGCAGGGGAGTCCATATCAAGGACTACGAAGTCAGCTGGGAATTTCATATCCTGCACGGTAACTATGACATCTTCCAACAAACCGCGGGGCCGCTTAACGGATCGGTCAGCGAACTGAAGGATCATTCGTGTCTGCTTGAGCGGTCCCAGCATGAATTCTTGCATTATTGACGAGGGCAGAAGGTTGATGGAAGAACCGCTGTCAAGAAGAGTACGCTCGAAGACCTGATCGAAGATCACACAACTGATCAGAGGTGCTCCTGAGTCGTGCTTTTTCTGGGGGAGGTTGGTGATAGCTGCAACTGTGGCCATGGACAGAACGTGTCTTTCTATCTCTCGGCGTCTGTTGTCTTGCGCTGGGCGACGCCTGTTGGTACATGCCTCTTTCAATCCTTTCTTCACAGCTGGCATGTATTCCACGGCCTTCAACAAGGGAATCTCAACAGTCAATTTATCCAAAATATCTACAACACCTGGATCAGACAATGCAGTTTTTCTTTTTGCCATTTTTTTGGATTTTTGTATTGCATGCGGAAAAGGAATATTCATATTACTGGCAGGAAAATTAGAGTTCTTATTTACATCAAGATTATCGCCCACAGAATGTTGTACATCCGGACTACAAAAAGGTGTACAAGCTGGATCTAACTCTGCTGGTGCTGCTGGGCGATCAAAAAGGGTAGCATTGGCTCCATCGGCTGGCACAGGATCGGCTGCTGCTGGCGGCTCCTCCAAGGCTGGCGCGGCTTCACTTCTGCTACAGGCTTCTTTTTGGTGTTTTTGTTTTTGCGGATTTTTTTGTATTTTTGGCTGGAATTGCTTCTGGCAATGCACGACGGCTGGACTGGCTTCTCCTTCCTGTTCCTCCTCACCCGCCCCTGGAGCTGGTACGGCTGATGCGGAAGATGACGATCCACCTGTTTCTTTATTCACCCCATATCTGGTAGCAGGCGGAGGTAAGGCCCTACCGCTCCTGAGAGTAACAGCATTAGAAAACGCAGTAATATCATTATCACACGCGGACTGGACATCACATTCTACCTGCTCCTTCTTCTTGAAATTATTGGGGTTGGCTTCGACCTGCGCCGGAATGGTAGTGCGAGTGGCGGTCAGGTCATCAAGCCGCTTTGTCATCTCCGCTAGCCCTTGGACAAGCTGGGCTAGACACTCCATGGTGGGATTAGCTGGGGGCACATCAGAAGATGCAGCGTGCATACCACGCTGCTGTTGGTTAGATGGGTGGGGAGGCTGCTGATGGTGTTGCTGTGGTGGAGCAGGAAGTTGAAGTTGTTGGTAGGACGGAGAGGGATACTGCTGGTATGATTGAGGCTGAGCAGCCGCGTATTGGTGATACGGCTGTGGATGGCGATACTGTGGCTGCTGTTGATACGGAAAGTTCTGCCTCCATTGATGTGCGAACTGAGGAGGCTGTTGGTGCTGCTGAGAGGGGTGCCCAAAACGACCACCCTGAGGTTGGTGGTACTGCCGGTTGGCAAATGGCTGACCCTGGAGTTGTCCCTGAGGACGGGTCGGCTGTGCATCATTAGTCCAAACCCCATTAACTTCCTGGACCAGGGGTGGTGGCGGGAATACTGAATCGGTGTCTGAGATAAACTCTGGTTGGTACACAACCATCTGCTGTTGCGGCTGGCTCTGATCAGGTGCCTGCACGTAGTACACGTGCTGAACTGTCGGTGGTTGCTGGCTTGGCTGAGGCTGGTGTAGCGGTGGTTGCTCGTCTTTCCTCTCAGCTGGAGCTTCGAGCGGTGCTGCCGACTGAACAGAATTGATGGTACCTACCAGAAGTTCTAGCTGCTTGGTGATGTGATCCAGCTTGTCCAAACTCTGGGTCCTCTTCTCGATCATAGCGAGTTTCTCAAGGTCCTGTGATCGCTTCTCAATTATGTCGACCTTAGAGAGATGGCCCCCGATGATGCTGAGGTTAGAGCTCTCATCTCTCTCTGCTTCCTTTGATGCAGCCATGTGAACTTGTTTCTGGAGGATCTGGGGCTGCTTCTGGTATGCCTTGGATGAAGAGAGGGCGGCCTCTCCTTCGGCCATTTCTTCGAAAATTTGCCATACAACGTCTTCATCCTTGTTGAAGTGGGAGCCCCCACATGCTGCGTCTACGAGCCTTTGACTTTCAATGTTCAGTCCCCCAAAGAAATGCTGGACCAAGCTGGTTTTCGGAATATCATGATGGGGACACTTCTCCTGCAGATCAGTGAATCTCTCCCATGCTTCATGTATCGACTCATGGGGTCCTTGGGAGAAATTACTGATACGGGCCCGCATCTGGTTGAGTCGACCCAGAGGGTAATACTTGTGCAAGAAGGCGGACTTCAACTCCTCCCAGGTCGTCACGACCTTTCCCATGTGATTGACCCAATAAAGGGCCTTATCCTGTAGACTGAAGGGGAAAGCCGTCATCTTTACAATGTCCAGGGGGACATTTGGATAGTGGGTGGTGCGGCAAATGCGGGAGAATTGCTGCAGGTGAATGTATGGCTCTTCATTGGTGTTGCCATGAAATGCGGGGAGAAGGGCTATAAATTGGGGTTTCAGCTCGAAGTGAGCGTGTACCGGTGGGATGAGAATCCACTCGGTCATCTGGCTGTCTCCCGGATTGTATGTTTCCTTGAGTGTTGGCTTCGGCTGTGGTTGGAATTCAGGATCATCATTGGGGTCGTCACCACCTCCTCCACCTCCATCTTCTCCTCCCCTGCCTCCTCTGCCTCGGCCTCCTCTTCCGTCGTTACGGTTCATCACATCATTCAACATGTCCTGGAAAGCCGTCTGCGTAAGGGCCTGCTCAGTCAGCTGCTGCTGTATTGCCTGGATGGATGCCAGCAGCTGTGCATTGACTTGGTTCTGATCTGGCATCTGTCCCTCTGGTGTGGGTGGCTGCTGACCCTTGCCCTTTCCTCCAGGAGCCATGTCAGGGTCTGAGTCGGAAGAGATGAACTCCGGAGTAGTCTCCAGGGCTCGCACTGGCTTCTATCTGCATAATGAGACGGTCCGAATCAGATCACTTGTCATAAATACCCAGCTGTCGTGATGAGGCTGGAGCTTAAGTCAACCCCAGCGCGTTGTGAATGGAAAAATGATGTAGACTGTAATCGACTTCTATTCACAACAGCGGTAGTGGGACAAAAGTGATCCCAGTTTATTGGGTGGCCAAGAGAAAGGTAGAAAACGAGGAGTCTGGAGTCCGATCCGCAAAGTCCGGATCAGTTCTCGGGAATCGCCTCGAAATTATTGGCGAAGGTGAGTCCATGGAATCGATGTAGGTGTCGGCATGGTCCCGACGAAACCATCCATGGATCAACTTCACGGAGCACAAGAGAATATCGGATTTTGGAAGAACGATACGATGGTCAACGAGGAACAAAAAGGAGTGTAAAACAGTAGAAAGGCTCGGTTGAGCGGGGTGGTCAAAGGAAGACATAACAGAATTGGCGCGAAGGCGCGGGACTTTGATCTTTGAACCTTAATCTAGATCCATACAAACACAAGACAAAATCGGGTTCACCAACTCACGCCATGTGAAGCCGTAAAAGCTCGGCTATTTGTTATCTTTTCATTTTTAGAGTTGTGATTTTTCAGGCATTTCTTGTAACAAGTCCTTAGCACGCTACCCTATACGAGAGAGAGTACTGCCGGAAGAGTATCCCGTACTTGTCCTCCTCCTGTGTAACCTGTAGTCTGTACTTTTTGGAGTCCTTGTAACCCTTCCTGGATCCCTACTCAGCCAAAGAAAAGAGAGAGGAAGCCGATAGGCGAAACCAATACTTCGGTTCTCGCTCGCAACGGAATCACCCGTGAGCGTGCAAGAACCTACTCGGACGCAGGACGATGAGACAGACACCCCCGTGAAGGCGTGGCCTATGCTCAATACTTCGGACATGGTCGATGCTCTCACAACAGAGAGTCACCATTGGTGACCAAGTCCTACTCGCCTACGTACGATAGAAGCGCCATTACTTCGGAAATCCAGGCGATACACAAGGCAGTTGCAGACTGGGCTTTTGGCTCTAATCCTTAGGGGGTCGCACTCGCTCAAGGGAGTAGGGTTTTGGTCCCCCTCCAAGGTACCTGAAAACAATGAGGGCTTTATGAACCCGGTACAATGATAGTCCATTACGGATTTTAATTAAGGTCAAAGTTTATTTAGCAGTCCCCTAGTTTTAATTTTTTTGAGTTTTCACCTTTTTTTTGGATCTGTTTCATACCAGCGCCTAACGTTTTTGTAGATTTTCATTTAAGTCCTAGGTGCTCAAAATCAGAGGGAGATAGCGGAAAAGCCATGCAAGTGGTTCTATGATGGAAATCTCACCATTGAACCGAATGATGCATGCTGAGTTAGAAGACTTACAGTGCATCCCAGCTCTCTCCATGTGGTATGCAAAACAGAATTTTTAAACCTATCTACATGGCGGTGTGCATTCGTCAAAATCGCCCTAAACATTAGCTGCTATTAACGTGAAGAACCATAAGCTTGGTCATTCATCTTTAACCTAAGGGTCCGGTCTTGGCTCACCCCTCCTCTTCTCGACACACTCGAGTTTAGGAGTAGCGCTTGATGGGGCTCGCTCACGGCACGTGGGTTAAGAGATAAATAACTTAGCTGTTTAAGTTTGACTAGATCCATACGAAGTGGACTATAGGAACATGCATTCTGATTAATGTTTGGACCTAGCTACCGAGTCAAGCAGCCTATATCTAGGGGCTCCAAGCACACAAAACAAAGTAAAATAAAGGCGAAAAGCACAAAACAGCGGAAAACAAAGGAAAGAAGGCGGTAGAAATCACGGAAAACAACGATGAGGCCCCCAGGTGAACAGACACCCGGGCACTGGACCTCATTGTGAAGAGTAGAGTCCTGTTAATTATTACATGCCAAAATTGTCTCTCTCTCACCAAAAATTACAGAGATAATCCTAAGTGTTCTAAGCCTATCTAATCCACATCTCCTTGCTTCCTTGATACTCTCTCCTGATGGTCATGCGAAGGGAAGACCATCCTCCTCCAAGCTTGGCTGCATTGGCCTCCTAAGAAGCCATCCTTGCGTGGCGGTCCCTTGCATCAAAGTCACAAAAAGAATGTATTAGAATAGCTCAATCAATTAATCATAGAGCAGATAAATTAATCACAATAAATAAAGGAATGAAGCATGGTGATTAATGGCAATAAAATAGCTGCTCACAAAATATCATCAATTATGAATCAAAAATGCACACAAGAATGACAAAAATAACGTAGGCTATGCTCATTGCTCCCCGGCAACGGCGCCATTTGATGGACGGGGATTTATCAAGGGTCGTGTTAATCCACAAGGCGGATCAACAGTCGATGCGGTGACCGCTCAATAATTCTCAAATCAATCAACAATTAACCCACAATAAATATATGCAATGAATATTCAAAAATGTGGAGTTAAAATTTATTATAACTCTACATGCAAATGTGTATAGGCGTAAGTACAGGTAGAGGTCGAACACTGGGAGCAATACAAAATGCGTAGCCTAGATGTATCACCAAGTCATCCATGTGTGAAGCTTGTTGTTATGTGGGTTTTTAATTTTATAGATATATATTATTTTTTTTTTTGATTTTATATTTTATACTTTTTCTTTTATATTATTAATTATATAAATCTATATACTATATATATATGTATATAAAGAGATATATATATATAAGAAGAGAGAGGGAAGTAATATAGAATATATGTATGTATTTACAAACATAACAACTCAATATATAGACTTATATTTTAACCCCCTTTTTTTTTATCTTTCTAATTTTTATGCATTTTTCAATTCAAAAATGTCCACAATATAGGACTAAATAAATAGCCGTATATAATTTGGGTTTTAAAAATATCAAATAATGCCCAAAATTGCCCAAATTAATTTTCACATATTAATAATAATATATAGATAATTATAAAAGAGAGAAATGTATTTTTAGGGTTTTTAAAGGGTTTTTCTAATTTTTATGTTGCTTTTGGGGTTTTATGATTTTTTTATTTTCTTTTTCATATTTTTAGGGTTTTTCATTTTCTGGACTCAATATATATATATTTATACCATATATAATTTTTTTGGAATTTTTCAAAAATGTTTTCTAATTTTTTTGTATTTTCCAATTTGAATAGTACAAAAATGGCTTCTTTTTCATTTTTAATAATTAGGAAAAAATGCAACAAAATGCGAAATAAAATATGTGCGTGAACAAGCATGGCATGGAGCATCTACCCTAATTTTTGTGAATTTTTAGAAGCCTTCTAAGTATTGTTAATAAATAGATACAGAGACAAAGAGTAATTAAGCCTGGCAGGGGCATTTTTGCAAATAAAATAACATCCAGGGGCACAGGTGCAAAAATACCAAAGCATTATAACGTGTTTTTGAATTTTAAGGACTAAAACCAATTGACTAAACCCGCCAGGGTCCCCTTGCAATTTACCCATCACGCGGGACAGCACGTGATCCGCACTCACAGGGACCTAAACGCAATTACAGAAAATGTAGGGTCCTTGTTGCAATTTTTCACAAAAATAATACACTGAATATTTTATTTAAGGGACTAAACATAAATATGTAAATCTACAGGGGAACTTGTGCAATTTTACCACCTCACGTGGAACTACACGTGAGGTGACGTGGACTGGACCCAAGTGTAATATGCAAAAACTACAGGGGGTCATAAGCAAAATATCCACATTATTTACAACGTTATATTTTATTTACAATATTAAATATGAAATATACAAAATGCAGGGGCTAGATATGCAAATTACCCCTGAAATGCGCGCTGGTGAACGGTTGGGATTTCTTCACTTGCCACGTGTCGCTCATCCAACGGCTGGTACCGCTTCGCCGATGGAGGGCTGGGATTAGATCACTCGAGGTGATCTGACGGTTGCTGCGGGACTCCATCCAACGGCTCTGGTTCAATCTGGGACCTTCGTCTTCATCCAACGGCGGCGAGGGCATCTGGAAGAACAGGGAAGAACCCTCGCCTGAGCGAGCTTCTCCCGGCTGGATCTCGCACCTCCGCCGTCCATCACTGCTCCACGGTGTCCCAAAAGCTTCCTGGAAGGTTCCTCTGTCGTCCGGAGGTGTTGGATCGACCAGAGGTACACTGGAGCACCCTCGCGAGGTCGGAGAGGAAATGGGGCTCCAGGTACCTCCGGCGTGACTTGATTTCGCCTCAGGGTGCTTATTTGCGCACCAGACCTGCACAGGAAGATAGCATGGCTCGAGGGGATGCTCCTCGACCAAAAAGGTTGAAGCTGTGCAGCAAAATGAGGTGGAACGGAGGAGCTCCGACGAAGGGCGGAGGAGGAGCTCCGATTCGCCAAGACCTGGGGTCCTGGGTTGAACAAGTGTGTGCATTTGATGGAGAACTCGAAGGGGATGGAGATGAGGCGATTTGGGCGGTCGGAGACAGATAGGATCACAGTGGGGAGGTCGCCGGAGCTCAGCTCCGGCGAACTTCGAATCTCGGGTTTTGGCCTAAGCTAATCATCTAAATGCTAACCTAAGGACTGGAATTAAAAGCTAATACTAAAACCTAGCTACTAAGCAAGAAAGAACAGCTCTTATACCTGGGGGCCGCCAGGGAGCAGGGTGGTCGCCGGAGCACCACCGCGACAAAACTTCTCCGACCTCCGGCCAAGTCGAGGTGCTGGGCGACTCCTCCTGTCACGAGGAACACACCAGGAGCAAGAACAAGGCTTTTTGGTGGAGTGAAAATGGCCAACTTTGGCCGGGAAGTCGGAGGTTTTTATTTATAGACATTCCGAGGGACCCCCAATGACCGGCGTTTATTGATTAAACCAATGAGTATCAGATTGATCTAGGATCTTGGCGGGCATCATGGATGATCAGAGGACAAATCTTGTGAAGGAAGCGAGTGCGATGGTTCACTGAGCCAGGCGGGAAAAATGGCGGAAATCGGGGAAAAGACAGGTCGCGTGAAGTCAGACGCCTGGAGGTCCAGTTGACCTGCGGTCAACAGGCGCGACGCGCCCATTGGTCCACCTCAGCCGCTACACGCCAAAATAGGGATCCTTATTACAAAATGAATTATTTAACCTAGTAAATGATTTTATTAGATTTTACTTATAAAATAGAAAATGTTTATAAATTAATGTAGTATTTATTTATGATTTTTATTTATTTTTTTGAAGTATTTTATTACGGTTTTATTAAAATAATGTGTATATGTATGTATTTTATATGTATTTTTGTATATTCTATTTTTAATTTATTTATTTTATTTTATCATTTTAGTTTCTTATTTTATAATTTTATAACTTATTTTTGTGAGTATAAAGGTATTTTTGTTTGATTTTTATAAGTTTATTTGTATTTTTAAATAAATATTTATATGTATAAGTAAGTATACTTATAGGTATTTTACCTATAGATTATAGACATCTTATTTATTTAGTGAATTTTCTTCATTTTTCTTTTAGATTTGTATTTTTAATATGTTTTATGTAATATTTACAATATTATGTAAAGAAATGTGGATGAATAAATAATAAAGGAATAAAATCCCCTTTTACATATAAGTGGTATAGGTATTTTGTCTATGTGGTACATAGACTTATTTTATTTTACAAATTATTTTTGGTTTTCTTTTAATGTCAATATGTATAAGTATTATATACATTATTCACAAGATTCTAAAAATATGAATTTGTAAGAATAATAACTATTGAATAAAATGAATATTTTAATCGGGTACTATATACAATGAGGGTCAAAAACCTAACTTCCACAGATGGACTCTAAAAATTATGAAACCAATTTTATAAAATAGTTCATGGAATGCTATATACAATTAAAGGTGAGTTTGGGTGATTTGGAGTTTTTATTTGTAAGATATGGGTCTGTGAAGTTGAGATTTTTGCTTTTTATTTTGTGTATAAAATGTACACTGTATATTATTTTCACATAAACTCAATTTTGTATTTTTATTTACATTATTATCTACAACTTTCATGTACAAAAGATTTTAATTTGATGAATAAATAATTCTTTACAAAAGAGGTGTCAAAAATGCATAAATGAATGAATAAATAAATGAGGTATTTATTGTATTATTGGCCCTTATCTCCCCCTACTTTATTCCTTGTCGACCAATTCCATTCTGGACTTGGTCTCGGGGTTAGGGTCATAAAATATTTGCAATATTTTATTCCTTTTTCTTTTCTTCTCTTTATTCTATAATTTTGGCATTTAAAAACCTTATTTAATGTACCATAAATACAAGAAACAATGGATGCTATTATATACAAATTAATGCTATTTACATGCATTTGCTGGGGTTTTTAAGGCCAAAATGATAGAATAAAGGTGATGAAATGGAGATTCATCAGATACTCCAGCCATCGGCGACGACGAAGGGGAAACATCTTGCATCTGACGGGGAATCGTCAGTCCATCCAGCACAAGGGTCGAACCATATTTTTGAAGCAGCATCATCAACTGAAAAATTATAAAAAAAATAAAGAAAAAACAAAAGTACAAAAATACCACAACAGCCTCGGTGAAGACCAGCCAGCATTGGAGACATCTGCACGTGCCTCGGAACCAGCTCCTACCTTAAAGAATCTTGCACCTGCAGCGAGTCCAAAGCCAGCACCAGAAGTCGAGCCTACATTTTTTGGTCCACAAGTTGTAGATGATTCTATACCTTTTTGCCATCTACCTGTACACAATAATAGAGACAACCTTTTGAATGATATTGTTTCAGAATCTGTAAATATTCATTTTCCAGAAGCAATGAAAAAACACAAAAAAATGGAAATTTTGAAAAATGCTTTGTCTGATCCTGATATCATTGAGATAATTCAAAATTTGATCTTGAACATGCCTTTAATGAAGGCTCTGGAATACATACCTACTGTGAAGAAAAAATTAAAAGAGGCAAGTACGACCAAGCGCATGCCTCATCCTCATAATTCTAGAAGCAAAGGTGACAGGTCTAAAAAGCATATTCTTACAATGGATACAGTCAATGCTATCAGCAACCTCCCGGACAAGAAGCCAGATAAGGGAGCACCGCTTATTCATTGTTAGATGTTTAACCAGGTGTTCGAAGGCACCTTGCTCGACAGCGGGTCGTTTGTCAATATGGTGCCTGCTTCACTACTCACATAATTTGGATTAGGACCAGTCAAACCTACGAAGATGATTCTGCAATTCGCGAACAAATCCGTCAAGCGGTCCAGAGGTATGTTAGAGGATGTAATTGTCATGGTCCGGTGAATGTAGTTCCCTGCTGATTTTGTCGTGCTAGATATGGACATCTCCACACTTTTGCTCCTCACCCCGATCATCTTAGACGGCCGTTTCTACGAACAGCCAATGCAGTGGTGAACTGCGGTACTGGAGAGATCACCTTCGGCTCCAGTGACAACAAAATGAAGATAGAGACCGTGTCTGATGCAAGACCGATGGCGAGAAAAGCTACGGCATGTACAAGAGTAATTAATCATTCTGAAGACTGCGACTTTCAGACAGAAATCCAAGACACCAACCTCTTCATGGATGATAATGAGATCCATGAATTCCTCTGCCCCGAGGAAGGATTGGAGAATGCAGTCGACTTTCCCCTTATCAACCAAGATGAGGTTCTTGATGATACACTTGATGAGATCCCTATGGGGATGAACCAAGAACAGAGTATGGACGAATCTGGTAATGAAGAGGAAATTATTGAAAAATTTTGTGAACTTTTGATATTGAAGATGAACTGAGCATGGTGGACACCGAACCAATGACAGAACCACCACCTTCTATGCTAGACGAAGTCACTATCGAGGTAGCCCCCACTCCTCCCGAGCTATAGAAAATGCCTTCCAATATGAAATATTCCTTCCTTGTAGGTGAACCAAATATGTACCCGGTCATCATCAATGCGCATCTGACTAGAGATCAAGAATCTCGTCTGATGGAGGTTCTTGAATGTAACCGCAAGGCAAATAGGATGGAAAACTTTGGATCTCCATGGATCAATCCATCCTTATTCTCGCATCGCATTTTCCTTGAAGAAGACAGCAAGCCTCCCCAAGAATTTCAGAGAAGACTAAATCCGAACCTACGGGAGGTTGTCATGAAAGAAATTCAGAAATGGTGCGATGCGGGATTCATATATCATATCTCTGACAGCAAATGGGTGAGCCCTCTGCATGTAGTGCCGAAGAAATCAAGGATCACCATCGTGAAGAATGATAAAGGAGAGGAGATCGCGACCAGAGTACCCACTTCATGGCGAGTGTGCGTGATTTATAGAAGACTCAATCTCGCCACCAAGAAGGATCACTTTCAGTTTCCCTTCATTGACTAGATTCTTGAGAGATTGGCTGCGACGGAATACTTCTATTTCTTGGATGGTTACTTTGGGTATAATCAAGTTGCTATAGCTCATGAAGACCAAGAGAAGACCATGTTCACCTGTGTTTTTGGTACATATGCCTTCAGACAGATGCCATTCGGGCTTTGCAATGTCCCAACCACATTTCAGAGGTGTATGTTGGCCGTTTTTGCTGACATGGTGGGAAATTTTCTTGAGGTCTTTATGAATGATTTCTCAGTCTATGGGGACTCATTTGATTGATGTCTTGAGTATTTATATCAAGTATTACGGAGGTGTTGTGAAGTAAATCTAGTGCTCTTGTGGGAGAAGAGCAACTTTATGGTGACTGAGAGAATTGTGCTAGGTCACGTTGTATCTAAACATGGCATGGAAGTTGACCCTGCCAAGGTGGAGGTTATTTCCAAGCTAGAACCACCTACAACCATTAAGCGGGTCAGGTCATTCTTGGGCCATGTTAGTATTTACCGATGATTCATCAAATATTTCAGTAAATTGGCCAGGCCGTTGACCGAGTTGCTAGGCAAGGAGAATGATTTCATTGTGGATAACCGTACACTCCTTGCCTTTGATCAGTTGAAAGAACTCATCATTCAGGATGCTATCTTACAGCTGTCGATTTGGACACAGCCTTTTGAGATAATGATAGATGCATCAGATTATGCCGTTGGTATTGTACTGGGACAGAGAAAAGATAATGTACCATTCGCAATTAACTACACTAGTTGAATGCTTGATGAAGCTCAAAGGAATTACACAGCCACTGAGAAGGAGCTGCTAGCGATAGTCTTTGCCTTGGAAAAGTTCAGATCCCACCTCCTTGGATCTAAGGTTATCATTTATACATATCATTCGACCATCCAGTACTTACAGCAGAAGAAGGACGCCAAGACACACCTCATCCAGTGGATCCTTCTCCTCTAGGAATTTGACCTTGAAATTTGAGATAAACCTGGAGTTAAGAATGTGGTGGCCGACCACTTATCTCGACTTCCTGAGCCTGAATCTCTTGGGATAAACCTGCAACCAATCACAGAAACCTTTCCAGATGAGGCAATTTTGCCAGTCACCTCGCTCCCCTGGTATGCTGATATTGTGAATTATCTTGTGTCCAAGAGAACTCCACAAGATTGTCCGAAGCTAAAAGTAGACAAATTCGTGTCTAAAATCCATTTTTACCAGTGGGAGGATCCATATCTATTTCATGAGGGGGAAGATTGCATCTGGAGGAGGTATATTCCTCACGAGGAAGTTCTGAGTGTCCTTGCGCTCTGTCATGACAAAGAATCTGGAGGGCACCATTCGGGAAGACGAACGACAGCAAAGGTTCTACAGAGTGGCATTTGGTGGCCTACACTATTTAAGGATGTATAAGATTACGTCAAGTGTTGCACTGACTGCCAAAAGATGGGAGGTACCGTAGGAATGAGAGACACGATGCCTCTGAAATTCATTCAGATATCAGACGTCTTCGACACTTGGGGCATCGACTTTATGGGCCCATTTCTGAACAATCAGGACTACGAATATATTCTACTTGCTATCTACTATGTGAGTCGTAGGGTAGAGGTTATTCTCGCCCGAACCGCCGGCGGTGGGATTGTCTTTCGATTCCTTACATATCATATCATTGCACGGTTCAGGATTCCTAAAATTCTAATATCTGATGGGGGTAGTAATTTCATAAACAAAGAAGTGAAGAAGCTAACTCAGGAAAGTTGCATAGAACGTCATGTTGCTTCACCATACCACCCACAGTCTAATGGCTTAGCTGAATGTTCAAACAGGGACATAAAGACAATTCTACAGAAGCTTGTGCGTTCGGATCGCAAGAACTGGTCTCAGATGCTTGATTCAGTTCTCTAGGCTTACATAACCGCGTACATGTTGCCACTAGGAATGTCTCCCTACCGCCTTGTGTATGACAAGCCATGTCATTTGCCCGTTGAGCTGATTCATAAATCTTTATGGGCCATCAATATTTACAACTTGGATTTCGAGAAAGCAGGGAAGAACCAAAGAGTGGACCTGAACAAATTATTAGAATTCAGAGAGTATGCATATGATAACGGCCTCATGTACAAGGAGAAGGTCAAGAAGTGACATGACAGGCACATCCACCGCAAATCCTTCGAGCCGGGTCGAAAAGTGTGGTTGTTCGATGCGAAATTGAAGATCTTTCCAGGTAAGCTGAAGAGCAAATGGATTGGGACGTTTACAATGAAGCATGTACGTGACAATGGAAGCATAATGATATATGGATTGTCAGCTGATGCACTGCCATTCGTGGCCAATGGACAACTTCTGAAGACTTATCTGGAACATGGCACATTTATGTCTTTTGTTGACTCCGTTCACATGATCTATGATGATGAACTGAATACTTCCGAAGTTACAGTCGAAGACAAAGCAAATCAAAACATTTTTTAATGACTTTTCTTCTTTTCCTCCCTTCTTTTCTTCTTCTTCTTCCGAAAAGGTGTCATTCCCTTCACCATTGCTGCACTTAGGACGTACTTTGTCCTAAGTGTAGGGGGAATGTGAGCCCCGAGTTGCTCATATCTCTTCTTCTATCTTCATATCTCTTTTCTTCTTTTCTTCTTTTCCTTTACATTTTTCTTTTTCTACCAAAAAGGTGTCGCCCCTTGTTGTCGGTCTTCTATATTTAGGACGTACTTTGTCCTAAGTATAGGGGGTGATGAATCCCAGATTCTCACTCTTTATTCTTTTATTTTTGCTATTTATCTTGGCAAAGCATCGTGTAAATAGGTGTAAATACAATAACATAGCAATCAGCATGAATATGTTAATATTGCATAATTAGCATGTATTTGTGCAAAAATAAAAGAATAAAGGAGAAGAAAAGGGAAGGAGGTATTTAGAATAAATACAGAGTGACCCTAACCCCAAGAGAAGGTCAAGCCTTGACCTGATCGCCAAAATAAAATAAGTAGATAGAGATAGGGCCAACTCTCTTTGTACATATCACCTATATATGTAAAAATTTATTTTTGATAAAATAAAAATAAAATATTCTTTTTACCTCCTTGTATATAGTCCTAAAAATAAAATGAAAAAATGAAATAAAAATAAAAAAATAAAATCCTTTCTCACTTGTACATATGTCTCATTCCCTATTTATTCTGTTCCTATAAATAAATAATAAAAAAATAAATAATTATTTTGTACCCCTAAAAACATGTTGAAAATAAATAAAATAAAAAATTGGGGTATTTATGTAAAAATAACAAAATAAAAATAATTAAACAAAATACATAGGTATAGTATACCTGTATATAACACCATATACTATATATACACTAATTATTTTATACTCTTTTTATTTTGAAGTCATTTATTATTTTTTATTGATTTTGTAAATATTTTGTAATTTCCTTTTTTTCTGATTGGCCCCAACCAGATGTTTACCGCGGGTCAACGCCCTCTTCCAAGATCGACATGACCCGACTCCGTTTGTCGGAGCCTTTTCTCCTTTTTTTCCTAGTCAGATCAGGCCACCTCTCGACCCAAATCTTCGCCCAAGCCTTCTCCTAGGATCCACGACCCTCGTAGATCCCTAGGAAGGAGTGAATCTCCCTAGTGTTGCGCGCTTGCTCTCGATTCTTCCTCCACCCTGGGAACCCAATATAGTATCCTCTTCCGCCTCCATTGCACGTAGGTCGTGCCTCGCCCCTTCTCTCATCCCTACTAATATTCAGTGGAGTGACAGCAACCGGAGGAGCCCTTTGGATCGAGTGTTGGTGGCCTGAAGCAGCAGCTCAGCTACATGGTTGGCGAGCGTCGACGCGTCTAGCCTCCCCACCTTCCGCAACGCGGTCGAGGACACAACCCCGACTCTCATCTTCGCTAGACGTTCCTGAGTTCATCCAGACCCTCAGGTACCTGCCCATTCCGCTTCATTTTCCCAGTTCGTATCGATTTCTATTTCACTCCGTCGCGTAATCACTTGCTCCGACCAGCTGGTCGGAACCCCGTTATCCGCACTCATTTGTTCAGATCGAACCTACGCCTCGCCCTCCATCACGTACCACAATCTGATCATCCTTAGCATCGACCCCTAGGTAGAGATTAAGGACGGTCCCCTCCTTCCATGTACGTCGGGGTCCCAACTCCCATCCACCCTCATTTCTTTCCTTTCCAACTGCAATAACCTAGATCGAAGTGTAGCCCCGAGTCCTATCTTCCATTTGCAGGTACCCTCGTACGGCAGGAACCTCTTTTGGTCCTCCAGTGGCTCGCCGGAGCAGCTCTAGGTAGAGCTCTGTTGTCCCGACCATCCGACCATCACCCTGCTAATCAACCTCCAGCATTCGACGCGGAGCACCGCTCCGGAGGTGTTGGACCACTTGGAGGCTCGATCAGCCCAGCGGATTCACACCAGTTCCCAATCGAAGTTCGCCACTCGCCAGTTCGTCCACTATCTTCCGCTACCATTGGATGTGGAGCAGAGCACCAGTTTTGATATGAGACGACCGTCGACGCAGCTTTTCAGATCGTTGGATCAGAACTGACAAGTCAGATCCTGCCGCACGTCCCCGACATACCCTGGACCGCCAGATCTGGGCTGCCAGTAATCAGGACCGTACGCAATCGCTGCCTCCAGAGCTTGCCGCGTGCCCTCACGCATTCCGTACGCGTCCTGCAAAGGGTATTTTGCATATTTTATCTCATATTTACATGCCTTTCTAGTTAGTCCAGTAAATGAAACTTGTAGCATAGACATTTTGCAATTAGACCCTCGTGTTTTCAGTATTTGCATTTTAGTCCAGTCTGTGTGAACTCACGTGTAGTGTTACGTGCTCTTCTGTACATTTGCATTATATACCCAGACATCATGTATGTTCTGATCTGAATGAAAACTTTTTACTATTTGCATTTATGCCCCACTGAGCTTGTGTCGCGTGTATTGCGTGTGTTTGTCTAGCTATTTTGCAATTTAGGCTTCAGGTTTTTAAGTGTGTTATTATTTGGACAGAAACTTTAGGATAATTGCAAGTAGGTCCCTGTGTTCTACGTCCTTTTTTAATCAAATAATTACTAAATTAACTCCAAAAGTCCCACAAAAATTACGATTAGCTCCTGTTAAAACGTAATGTTTATGGTAATTTTTATGATTTAATTTAGTTTTAGTTGATATTTTCTAAAAATCAAAAACACCTAAAAATTGTTCTGCCTATTTTATAAAATACATGAAAATTCGAAAAAGTGTCTAAAAAAATTCATAGAATTTTTATTGTGTGTTTTTATGTGCTTTGTTTTCAGTATAATTTTTGCTTGAAAATTCCTTGTAAAAACCTGAAAAATTACAAAAGACTCAAAAACATATAAAAATCGTTAAAAATTCTAGATAATTCAAAAAAAATGATTTCAGATACAGTTTGTAGCTATTTTTATTTACTTTTTATAAAAATTACAATCAGGACACTAGGACATTTTTCGTATTTTAAACTTGCCTTTTAGCCTAGGCTGTACACTTTTTTCCATTTTCACCCTTGTTTGATTTTTATAAAATTATATAAAAAGCAGAAAATCCCATAAAATCACCAAAGACATTTGAATATTTGAAAAATATAAAAATATTTTTTCCTATTTTTGAGCATTTTTACTCTTAATACAATTTGTTGAAGCTTGATTGTGCCTTGTTTGCTTGTTTGTTTTGTTATTTGAAAATATAAAAATTGCAAAATCAAAAACCACAAAAATATGCTTTTTATTATCTGATTAGGACTACTTCGTACATTTCCGTGCTCCTTGAGTTCGACCCGGGTCACTATACCATGTTAAATAAATAACGGAGACCGCTGACATAGATCTTTGCTTGAATGCTTGATTTGTGTGGTTCTCTTATTTTTTTCTTGATTGACCGAATTGATTGGTTAGGAACAACGGTCCGTGATTATTTTTCCATCTTAGCTGATCTCGATTTTCGTGTCGTCGGTGTACACCCCAAGTTCTTTCATTTTTTGATCCTCTCCATTGTCTCCTCTCCTTGTCTATACTTACGGATATCTTACCCTAAGTATAGGGGGAGACAGTCTGAGTACAATCTATTCATTCCCACCCTTGACTCTCTCGGCTTTGTGTACATTCTGCTATACTTAGGATTATTTGATCCTAAGTGTAGATGGGACAATCAACTTTTAATTTGTTCATTCATTTCTTCTTTAGGCTTCTCCATACTCAGTACAAGTTATGTCTTCTCTTTTCTCTCTGATCTATGACGACATAGCTCAAGCTAAATATAGGGGGCCATATATACTCCGTAAATACTTTAGCCATAACTCGTACTTTTCTATTTTTAATAATGTTTATGGCTAAAAATATTGACTAATTCAATAAGAACACTTAATAAAAATATGTAATTATTCCTCAAATACTTCAGGCAAAAATATTTTTTGCAAAATGTTTGAAAAATAGTTTGAAAATCTTTTTGAAAAAAATCTTTTGAAAACTACTTGAAAACAATTTGTTAAATATTTTCAACCTTTGTAAAAACATTTTATTTGTAAAATTTATTTTCTTTGTGTAAAATAAAACTGTTTGAAAAATGGTTTGTAAATGATTTGAAAAATGGTTGCAAAAATATTTTTAAAAATCTGTAGATACTAACTGAAAAAACCTTTGCAAAATGATTTTCAAATGTGTGTAAATGTTTATAAAAATTATTTTGGACTATAGTTTTCAAAATTGTTTGAAAAACATTTTCTATATAAGTTTGAGGAATATATATCAGACTAAAATTCTTTATGAAACTGTTATATATAAATTGACCACTTACCCCTTGTAAATTCTTAAAACTTAATTCTTGTAAATATAAGAATCATCCCTGTGTAAATATTTTGACCAGGTTTTTATCCAAAAATATTTTGTTTTCAAACATCACAAAAATATTTGCAAAACTAAAAATATCAAAAACATTTGAAAAATCTTTTTGAAAAATACTGAAAATGCATATGCATCATCTTTTCAAAATCCATTAAAAGTTCATAATCATTGAAAATTGCATCACAAAAATATTTTCTTTATTCTGCATAGCATTAGCATTTTTTGATTGAGTTTGATAATTGACAAGTCTAAGTAAAATCCGAAGATTAAAGCTTGGTTGGACCATAAATCTACCTAATTAACAGGAACTTTATAGGAACTAGAATTGAGGTACTTTAGATCTAGTTGCCTTAATTCTTTGAGGATCGGGATACTTGGTTCAATGGATTCTTGACCGCCTAAGTGGAGTATTTCGGAGCACATGCACGACTCTTGTTATAATGACCTAACTTGGACACATGCACCTTTCACTTGGCTCAACTCAGTTGGAGTAGTAAGGGGATTGGATTTGTTGGTATGAGATGCACACAAGTGCAAACATCTGTCCTCGTCTAGGGAGGGAAGTGCACCCCAACCCGTCCAGTGGCATTGATGTCTAAAGACAGGAGAGTGTGAGTTGCAATAATGCTTCAAAAGAGGTATAGTCTACTGGCTCAAGAGGAAAAACTCCTTATGTAAATGCTGATGTATATAATATTTCAAAAAAAACTCCAAAAAAGTGGACAGGCCTGATTGAAAATAAAATGCATGCCGGAGTGTATATATGTTGTATAGTTAATAAGCAAGCTTGAGCTACAAAGTCAAATTATGTGAGCCTGCAGCTGGATGACTTGACTACACTGGTCTTGCATCCTAGTATAAGTAGCTACACTAGCTACCATCCATTCTTCTCTTCACCCCCTCCTCTTGAGCTGGTTGTGACTTGAACTTAGAAGGGAATACCCCACTCCTCGAGGAAGGAGTTGCTGGATTGGGGAATCACTGGGTTGTCATGCTGGAGAAGTCAGACTCTTTGTCATTTCAGTTGGGGAGATCCACTATCACTTACATTGTACGAGTCAGATTCATAGTCATAAGGATTTGCATATGAATTGAAGTATTCTGATGAGGCTATTAAGGGGACTTGAATAGAGTTTTGGGATTCTCGAAGGTTGTTGGATTTCAATTCTGATTCCCATTAAGGTTCCGCCCGCACTAAAACTCCAAAGGTCAGACTTAAGCTCCAAACGTTGATTTTGTGAAGATAAGTTTGATAATTAAACTTAATCCAACTTATTTCTTTTTCTTCTCTTTTATTTTTATTTTTTGCACTTAGTACATAAGTACATGCTAGGGACTAGCAAAGGCAAGTATAGGGGGTGATGAATCTCCATTTCATCACCTTTATTCTATCATTTTGGCCTTAAAAACCCTAGTAAATGTGTGTAAATAGCTTTAATTTACATATTTTAGCATCCATGCATCATTGTACAAAATCTATGTAAAATACTGTTTTTTGTGCCAAAATTATAGAATAAAAACAAGAAAAGAAAAAGAATAAAATATTAAAAATATTTTATGACCCAAAACCCCGAGACCTAGGCATCTTGATGAAAAGGTCGACAAGGAATCAAGCAGGGGGGGATAAGAGTAAAAAATACAATGAAATTTCCTTTTTATTAATTCATTTTTATTCATTTTTGGGACCTATTTTTAGTTCCACTTTTTATATTTCAAATATAAAAACTTTTTACATGAAAGTTGTAGATAATAAAATAAAGAAAATACAAAATTTACTTCATCTAAAAATAATATACAGTGTACAAAGTGCACTCAAAATAATTTTCCAAAACCCTAACTTCCCATACCCATATCTCTCAAACAAAAACTCAAAATATATCAAAATCACTTTAATTGTATATAACTTTTAATAAGCTATTTAATGAAGGTGGTTTCATATTTTTTAGAGTTAAGATGTGAAAGTAAGGTTTTGGACCCCTGTTGTATAGCTATACCGATTAAAATATTTATTTTATTTATTATTCATTATTTTATATTTTTATATTTTTACATCATTTTGTAAATAATATTTATAATATATGTACATATTAAAACTTGAATAAAAACATAAAGAGGTCATAAAAATAAAATATGTAAAGAAAACATATAGATGAATTACCTATATCTAGACCTATATATATAATACACCTATTTAATTAAGTGTATATATTATATCAGAAAAATAAAATAAAAATATATTTAAGTATCTAAAAATAAGTTATAAAGATATAAAATAGTAAAATAAATTAATAAAATAAAATATATAAAATAAAATACTAAAATACTAAAATAAATAAAAATCATAATAAAATTCTACATAAAATAATAAATATTCTTTTTATTTTATAACCTAAAATTAATAAATTAGTTTGATAATTTTTTATTGATTTTTCTAGTATTTTTTCTAGGGGTTTTTCCTGATTGGTCCACGTGGACCAACCAGGTGGCTAGGACGGTTGACCGCAGGTCAACTGTTTGGCCCTTCCTCCTGTACCATGTCAGACTCTATTTTTGCCTCGTTTCGAGGATTTTTGGGGCTCGATTCTTGTATCCTTTCATGCTAAACCCTTCATTACTTTTCTCCCTCGCTCATTGAGCTTACACGCCCTTAGCTTTCCTCGGGTTGTGGACCATCGATTCACCTCATCTTTGTCGATCATTAAGCTCGCTTGTCAACTTGTATAAAAGCTCCTCTGACTTTTCCTTCGATTCTTGATCCCTCTTCCACCTTCAAACCCTAAACCTAGGTATTCTAAGGTTCTCCTTGTGACAGGATGAGTTGATTCCAACCTTCAAGGGTGCGCGTGGGTGTCGAATCGAACTGGTCCAGCTCCGCCGCCGTCTCCACCCAGAGCTCCGTTCCAGGCAGGCCCCGGTGAGATTTTCCCCTTTATCTTCCTATCTTTTCCTTTCTCTAGCATAGCTGAATCTTAGGCATGTCGATTCTCCCTATTAATTTTGTCAAATGTAGTGTAGAGCCAAGTTCTTCGTCCCGCAGAGCTCTTGCTCCGCTAGTTCGTTCCGACCATCGCTGACGACTTCTACCCCACCAATCACCATCACATTCTTCCCCTTCGCATTCTCCACGCCCCTATGCACCTTCGACCACCTCGTTCTTGCAAAGAACGAGCCATCCGTTCTCCTCCCTCCGCCGTTCACTGGAGGAGATCCGCCCGCACCACCTGTCGCTCCCCTTTCGTCAAAAAGAGCCACCGGGTCCCCTTTTTGCTTGTGTGCATCTTATTTGTTGTCCTGGAGGCGTATGACCCACTAGTGGTTGAGTTTTGCAGAGTTTTGAGGTTCCTGGAGCCCATATCTTCCCCGAGCTCCTTCGACCTCGACGGTGCTCCAGGACTTCGATTGGAGAATCCAGCCGACGTAGGGGAACTTGGGCAACATTTTGAGTTCCCCACGAGCCGCACCGGAGGTCGGAGATGCGTCCCATCGACGATTGAAACTCGGAGGAACCTCTGTTCTTCCCTGTTCCTCCGAGCCTCGCCTTATCCATTCGATCTTCTCTAGAGCTCAGATTTGCCAGCCACCATCGGATCATCCCCGGCTGATTAATCCCTAATTCTCGCTCTTTATTCTTTTATTTTAACTCTTTTTCTTAGAAAAACATCATGTAATTTCTTGTAAATACTATAATTTAGCAAGTTGCATGCATGAGTTAATATTGCACATTTAGCATGCATTTTTCGCAAAAATAAAAGAATAAAGGAAAATAAAAAGAATGATGTATTTAGAATAAATACAAAGTGACCTAAACCCCAAGGGAAGGTCAAGCCTTGACCTGATCGCAAAATAAAATATGTAGAGAGAGATAGGGCTCACTGTGTAGTTTACATATTACCTATACTTATATATATTTATGTAATTATTTTGACAAATAAAATAAAATTATTATTTTTACTCCCTTGTATATATTTCTAGAAATAACATAAAAACAAAATAAAAATCAAAAAATAAATAAAAATAAAACCTTCATGCATTGTGTAAAATACGTGTATATATCACATTTCCTATTTATTATGTATATATAAATAATTTGTAAAAATAAAATAAAAATTCTTTTACACTCCTAAAAATATTTTGTAAATAAAGAAAATATAAAATAAGGGTATATGTAAAAATAAAATAATAAAAAAATTTGTACATAATACATAGGTGTATACCTGTATATAATAATACTATATAGTATATACACATTAATTTCTTTTTTGTAAAAATACTTAAAAATCATAGAAAAATACCTTGAAAAATAATGAACATTTTTTATTTTATACATTTTTAATTTAAATTCATTTATTATTTTTAATTTAATTATCTTTATTTTTTCCTATTTTGTCCTCTAGCCTATTTGTCTGCATTATTGCCCGCTTCTGATTGGTCCACGCTAGCTTTGTTGACCTCAGTCAACTAGTCCCCCCTTCCTTTCTTCCTCGATGGATAGGTTTCCCTCCACTTAGTAGAATTTCCCCGACACGATTCCGGCTGAGTTTGCCTCTAATTAAGAGCGCCTATTAACAGGCACGGATCCCTGATCCCCGCGCGACCTTCACCCTCCAGATTCGTGCCTCGGTACACTGGTTTCCTCCCGATCCATCTCGACCCTGGCTCACCTATAAAACCTCCACACTCCCTCTCCTTTTCGGCCATCGTCGGCCGCTCCACCACCTCCGTTGTACCAGCCTTTCCCTTTTCAGAGTGACAGCCGAGAGAGGGAGCGGTCATGGGCATCTTTGGGAGCATTGCACCCCCAGGTCTGACGACACATCATCTCAGCTCCGTCGTGAAGAGCTTCAGTCTCTGGTCGTGCCGCCCATCGAGGCCAGCATCTATGGATTACGTTCACTAGCCCATGCGTATTCCTTCACTCCTAGGTACTCCATTTATCTTTATTTTCAGTTCGTTGGATTCATCAAGCTCACATTCACCTCACTCCAACGACTACATCCCATCCCTGTCGCTGTCACCCTCCAACATTAGCACACCTCCAGATGACCCTCTTCCACTTCTGCATCACGCTCCGCAACCTTTCCCTCGATTCCAACCATCAGGTTGGATTCGAGCACCAGGTCAAATCCTCCACCCATCAGAGACTTGACCCGTCCACCCTCCTCTGTTTTTGATGATAGATGTGCTCTAATCCTTCGTCGGAGATTCGTCTCTGAGTACACCCGTTCTCCTACAGGTTGGAGCACAAGAAGACCTCACCTGGAGGTTGACTTGTCAAGGTACTGCAGCTCCGGGACGCCATGCCTCTCCAGGACCTTCTCCTTGGTCCTGGACCCTTCTGAGCATTCCAGCAAATGCGGACAGACTTCAGCATCGTTTCGCCCATCCGAGCAGCCCTGGGCGACCCCTTGGCAGCACGCATTCGCCGATCGAAACTCGCCGGAGGCGAGTTCTTCCAGACGTAGTCCTAGATGTTCGATCCAGGCCTTCCCCAGTGCTAATCGTCGTCGTCTAATGTCAAGGGAGCCTCCATCGTTGGATCCATCTGAGGATCTTGCTAGAATTGTCCATCGCTGAAGGGGTACCCTCCAATCCAGACCGTCCATCCATAAGTGGAGATCCCTCGACCGTTGAATAGCACCTTAATAAGGGGTAATTTTCACTTAGGCCTCTCTCTATTTTGCATTTATTTCCAACTCTTTTATATATTCGTCATAGTTTAATACTTTGGATAATTTGCATAGTGGAACTCGTAGTTTTTGATATTTGCACCTTAGTCCAACCTATTTGAACTCACGTGCAGTCCCACGTGCTTTTCTAGGTTATTTGCATTATATGCCCTGCACTTTATGGATGCTATGAATTGAATGGTTGGTTTTTGAGATTTTCATTTATACCCCCGTGAGCCTGATTCACGTATTGTGACCATGCTTGCTTGGACTTTTTGCAACTTTGGCCCTGTACTTTCCATGTGTGTTACTGTTTGGTCCAGAGCTTTATTTTAATTACATACAGGTTCCTGTAAACTGTTTGTCTTTTATTTAGCTTAATAATTAGCAAATTAACCCTAAAAATTATCTAAAAATTACCCTCAACTCATGTTGTCGTGTAGTATTTGGTTTAATTTTGTGGGGTGATTTGTTTGCATTTATTATTTTTGAAAAATCAAAAACCTATACAAAGTGTCCTGTCTATTTTTGAAAATCCATAAAAATTCAAAAAGTGTCTTAGAAATTCTAAAAAAAATCCTGCTAGTGTGTTTTTGCATGTTTTATATACAGTAGCAATTTGTTTAAAAATCCCTTATAAAAACCCTAAAAATTGCAAAAGACCAAAAATCTTAAAGAACTCATTTAAAATTCAAAATCAAAAAAATCTCATTTCAGTTTTTGTTTGTGGCATTTTATCTCTATTTTGTTATAAAATTCTCCCCAGTATTTTAGGGCATTTTAAGTATTTTTAACTTGTAATTTAATCTTGGTAGTGCACTGTTTGAGTTTTTAGTCACTGTTTGATTTTTATAAAATCACAAAAATATCAGAAAATCCACAGAAAATTGCCAAAAACATTTCAAAACCTTAAAACCCCAAAATATTTTTACATTTTTTTGAGTATTTTTAGCTCTAAAGAAAAATGCAAAAAGACTTGTGTGTGTCTTATTTTCTTATTTGCTGCTTTTGCTTCCTTATTAAAATTTTAAAAAAATGCAAAATTAAAAACCACTAAAAATATGTTGTTCATTTCTGAGATTTGACTACTTCGTTGGGTTTTCTTGTGCTCCTTGTGTTCGACCCTGGTTGCTATACCATGTAAAAATAAATAGCAAAACCACTTATATTTGTGCTTGCTTGTTTTTAATATTTTTGAGTGGTTTTAGTTTTCTTGATTGACATATCTTGGTGATTCGGGTTGCAAAGACCCTTGATTATTTGTTAACTTAACTCGAGTTGTCTGGCACGTCATCACAAGCCTTCATCGTTGGATCCTGATCTGAGATCTAATCTCAGACGTTGGTAGCGAAGAGATATCGGTCGTTGGATGGGTGCCACGCGTATAAGTGATTGAAGATCAGTGGTCTGCATGTGCCTTTGTCTGGGTATTTTACAATTTCCCCCCAGAAATTTTGTGTATTTAATATTCGACCTTCAATCTATCATCTGCATGTTTATAAGTTTTGTAATATTTGCATTTGAACCCTAGTCCTTTTATTATTTGCATTTGAGTCCAAGTCCATGTCAGCCGACAAACTTTGTGAAATTCGCAACGATCCCCTCACGGGTTGAGTTATTTTGTGTTTGGTCGGATTTTTGAAGATTAACTTTTTGGTAAAATTGCAAAGTAGCCCTGGAACTTTGATTTATTTGCAGGTAGATCCTTGCCAGCTCACCTCACGTGACTTCCCACGTGAGGTGGGTATTTTGCAGGGAAGGGCACGTAATTTTATTTATTTATGTTTAGTCCACAAACCTTTTAATTCAATATTATATTTTTATGAAAATTGGGTACAAACCCTCAAACTTTCTAATATTTACAAAAATACCCCTGCTTGTATTTTATTTTCTATTTATTTCTTGTATTTATTTCATGTAGCTATATTGCTTTAATAAATCTCAAAAATATGTGTAGCTTCATATTGCATCCTAGTTTCACGTCATATTTTTGTTTAGTATTTTGAAGCTTTTTAATATTTATTAAAAAGCAAAAAGAATCATTCTTCCCTATTTGTAATAGAAAATACATAAAAAATATAAAAATATTTTGAAAAAAACTCAAAAAATATATTTTGATTATTTATGTATTTTTAACCTTCAGACCAAAAATCACTAAAAAAAATATAAAAGGAAACTCAAACAAATTGAAAACCCATAAAACCCTTCATAAAAATATATAATATTCTTAAAAATACCAAAAATTGTGTTTCTCTTTATATATTTTTCTTTATTTTATTATATCTATTTTAAAATTAATTTAGAAAAATTTTGATTCTATTTTATATTTTTAATCTCCATTTTAATTTGGGTATTTAATTATCCCATGTTTTAGGGTATTTTTGACTTTAAAAATATAAAAAAATAGCAACAAATCTTAAAAAACACAAAACAGTAAACAATTATTGAAAACCAAAAATTATTTTATTTTATTTTTTTTGCTTATTTTTGTTAATTTTTATACCTACACTAGCCTATATTATATATCATATATATTGCTTTATATATATTAAGAGAAAAAAAACTTAAAAAATATAAATATCAACAGAAAATATAGAATCAGAAAATTAAAAATCAAAATATAAAAAAAAATAAATTAAAATAATATAAAACCCACAAAACTTATAGCTTGGCTAAGTGTTTGAGAGATAACTCGTTCTTTGATTTTTATCTTGCCTGCTCTACTCCTTTGTTTCTTGTGTTCGACCCCTACTTGATTACCACTATACATTTTTAGTAGGGTATAATAAATTTTGACTCTTGCTCTTAATTGCTCAATTATTTGTGTGGGTAAATTATTGAAACAACTAGAAGGTTGGAGTAGTTGCCTCAGCAACAATGAGCCTGAATTGTCAGACCATTACTTAGCGACTCCCATCTTTCCATTTTTCACTACCTCAGAATTGGCAAAGAAACAACCTCCCTCAACAAGGTTACTCTGATTCCCCAGTCTAGCAGCTCTTTCCTCGAGGAGCGGGGTATTCCCTTCTAAGTTCAAGTTCAACCAGCTCAAGAAGAGGGGAAAGAAGAGAATCGACCATGACCAGTGTAGCCACGTATCCCTTGGAGAAAAGCCAGTGTAGCTAAGACTCCAGCTGCAAGATTCCATGAGATGAGAAGGTGAAATACATAAGCTTTTCTTATTCACTATATACACTCCGGCATGCATTTTATTTTCAACCAGGCATGTCCCCTTTTTTGGAGTTTTTCATATTTTTGCACATTATTTTTGATGTGTGTATATATACAACATATTTACATGGTTCATCATGTACATAAGGAGTTTTTCTTCTTGAGCCAGTAGACTACCCCTCTTTTGAAGCATTATTGCAACCCACAAACTCCTGTCTTTAGACCTCAATGCTACTAAATCAGGTTGAGATGCACATCCCTCCCTAGAGGAAGACGAGAGGTTCCGCATAAAACTACCCTCGTATGCTACCCTAAGCCAAAGAATTCTGCCTCATCACCACCTCATCCGTGTGGAGCTATGTGTAAGGTGTGTGTCCAAGTAAAACCATTGTCTCTGAGAGTCATGCATGCATTGTTAATTGTTCTACTTAAGCTCTTCAAGATGACATGTGAACATAGTCTAGTGGACTCGATGAATTAAGTCACTAACAGACCTGAAAAGTCTTAACCCCAAATCCCATAAGGTTCCTCTGAAGTTAGGTGGATTAAGCTCTTAACCAAGCTCCATTTTTCAATTTAGTTCCAGACTAGTTTAAATGCAACTATGATTCCGAGGAATATACCAGAAAATATGTACAAAACTCTTTTTGTGCAATTTTTCAAAATATGCAAAATTTTATGAAAATTTTCTAATGGTAGGAAGGGAAAGCTTTGCAAAATATTTACAAACAAAATTTTCCAAACTTTTATTTTCCAAACATTTTCAAAAATTTTGTACTATATACATAATTTTGATACAAAAATATTTACAAAAATTTACAATCAAAACATTTTTACAAACATTTGTACAAGAATACTTTTTAAAAAAGCTATTTACGAACAAATTTGTACAAAAAAATTAATTTTTTTATGATATTTGGTTTTATGATTTTTAGCCATTTTATTTTATTAACACACTGACACAAAGTACGAGTTATGGATACAATATATATATGGTACCCCCTGTACCTAGCTCGAACGATGTCCTCAGAGTGATCAAAGAGCGATGAAAGGAAGACATAACTTGTGTTGAGTATTGGGAAGTGAAAAGAATGCAATACTACAACGACGAATGTCATGAATAGAGGTCGGTGACCCCTCTATACTTAGGATAAAGTAATCCTAAGTATAGAAATCTGTACACAAGGGGAAAACCAAAGGTTAGGATGTACAGGGTTTACCTCTCCTATACTTAGGGTAGAATATCCCTAAGTATAGGAAGCAAAATAGAGGTAAGAAGAATCAAATGAATAATCACAAGTCTGATATCCCCCCACCCCATACTTAGGGAAAAGCACACCCAAAGTATTGCATAAACATAGGATGAAAATTGGATATTAGACAAAAAGAATGAATGATATGGACAACTGGATCTATACAACTGCGGAAAAAAAGTGATAATTAGGCATGAGATGCAAATGATGTGAGTCAGATACCACATCTCATGTAAAATGAATAGGGGCAACGTCAACGATCATTGGACCATGATCAAGATATGGCTTCAGGTGCTGACCGTTAACTCGAAAGGTGGATTCATATGACAACCCAGATATATCAATGCTTCCGTTGTCGTGTACCTTTCTGACCAAGTATGGTCCCTTCCATTTTCTTTACAACTTCCTTGGAAATAATCTCAACCTAGCATCGAATAGCCATACTCTCTGGTTCGGCTCAAACTGTTTATGGTTGATATGAGAATCATGCCATATCTTCACTCTCTCCTTGTATTGTAGGCTACTCGAAAAGGTTGTATCTCTCAACTCCTCCAGGGCTGCCAACCCTGCTTTCCTCTGATCTCCTATACTCTTGGAATCCAATAATAACTCTGTGACTGCCCATAGTGACTTGTGTTTGATCTCCACTGGTAAATGACATGGCTTTCCATAAACGAGAGGAAAGGGAGATGTACCCAGAGGTGTCTTGAAGGAGGTCCTATAGGCCCACAAGACCGAGTCCAAAAGTTATGACCAATCCTTTCGGTCTAGACGGACGACCTTCTGCAATATAGTCTTGATCTCCCTATTCAATACTTCAGCAAGACCATTGGTCTGAGGGTGATATGGAATGGCAACTCGATGGTCAATGCTGAACTTGTTAGCAAGGGCCCTTACCTTATCATTGATAAAATGAGTCCCATCATCAGATATCAAAAATCTAGGTAACCCTAACCGTGAAATAATATTCTTCCTCAAAAATCTGCATACGGTCCGAGAATCTGTGGTTTGGGCAGGGATGGCCTCAACCCGACGACTCACATAATCCACAGCAAGCAGAATGTACTCAAATCCTTGACTCTTAGGGAATGGACCCATGAAATCGATGCCCCATGCATCAAAAACCTTACAGAAGTGAATGGGCCGCATCGGCATCATATCACACTGTCCACAGGTGCTTATCCTCTGACAGTCAGTACACCTCTTCACGAATTCATCAGAATCCTTGAAGAGGGTAGGCCACCATAGGTCGGATTGGAGCAATTTTTGTGATGTCCTCCTTCCAGAATGATGTCCTCCTGCCTCAAGCTTGTGGCGGTATGTGAAGACACTGTGGTGCTCCTCCTGAGGAATGCGTCGATGTCGAACACTATCCCCTCCTTCATGATAAAAGATGGGATCCTCTCAATGTACGACCTGGCTTTCGCAAGGAAAGTCTCAAGTCGTTGTTTGGGCCAACCTTGTGGAACTTTCTTGGCTACAAGATAGTTCACAATGTCAGCGTACCATGGAAGCGAGGCGATAGCAAGGATCACCTTATCTGGGAAGGTCTCTGTAATACGTGCCATCTTATCAGAATCCTCAAGGTTCTCTAAACGGGAGAGGTGATCCGCTACCACAATTTTAACTCCAGGCTTATCCTTAATCTCTATGTCAAACACCTGGAGTGGAAGGATCCATCTGGTTAATATGGCTTTAGCAACCTTACTTGCCATGATGCATCGGATGGCAGTGTGATATGTAAATATCGTCACTCGGGATCCAAGATTATATGATCTGAACTTATCCAAAGCAAAGACTACTGCTAGCATCTCCTTCTCAGTTACGATATAATTCTGCTGAGTGGCTTCCAAAGTCCAGCTAGCATAGTGTGTGTACTGTAATCCATCCCTTCTCTGTCCTAGCACAGCCCCTACAGCAAAATCAGAAGCATCCTTCATGATCTCGAATAGGAGAGACCAATCGGGAGGCTGAAGGATAGGAGCCTCGACAATTAATCCCTTGAGAGTCTTGAATGACGCTAGACACTTATCATCTACAATGAACTTGGTGTCTTTCATTAGCAGACCAGTAAGCGATCGGGCAGTACGACTGAAATCCTGAATGAATCATCGGTAGAAACTGGCATGCCCAAAAAAGATCGTAATTGTCGTAAATTGGACAAGGGATTGAGTTTCTTGATTATATCCACCTTGGTCGGATGGACCTCCATGCCCCTGTTGGAGATGATATGGCCAAGCACCATCCCTTGAGTTACCATGAAGTGACTCTTCTCCCAAGAGAATACAAGATGGACCTCTATACATCGCTGAAGTACGCGGTCTAGGCAGTCAAGACAAGCATCATACCCATCTCCATAGAGCGAAAAATCATTCACGAAGACCTCTAAACAGTCACCCACCATGTCCAAAAAGATGTAAAGCATGCACCTTTGGAATGTAGCCGGAGCATTACATAAACCAAAGGGCATCCGTCTAAAGGCATACGTCCCAAACGGATAGGTGAATGTCATTTTCTCCTGGTCTTCAGGTGCTATGGCCACTTGGTTGTATCCGGAGTACCCGTCAAGGAAACGGTAATGACTCTTCCTTGCTAGCCTCTCGATAATCTGATCAGTAAATGGCAATGGGAAATGATCCTTCATGGTGGCCTGATTCAATCGTTTGTAGTCCACACCGACCCTCCAAGAAGTGGGTACTCGGGTAGCTATCTCCTCTGCAGACTCGCTCACAACTGTAGAGATACCCGTCTTCTTGGGTACCACATGTAATGGACTAACCCACTTGGAGTTAGAGATGGGGTAGATAAAATCTACGCTTCACCATTTTGATATCTCTTTCATGGCCACATCTCGAATATCCAAGTTCAGTCGTCTCTGAAACTCACGCAATGGCTTGGCATCCTCTTTGAGATAGATATGGTGGGAGCATAGGGCCAGACTTATCCCCAGGAAATCGGTTACGCTCCATCCAATCGCCTTGTAATTTCATTCAAGAACCTCCATCAAACGAGACTCTTGATCTCCAGTCAAATCCACTGAGATGATGACTGGGAACATCTCTGGCTCAACTGCAAGGAATCTGTACTTCATCGACTGCGGTACGGTCTTCAGCTCTAGACAACTGGGAGCTGGCAAACCTGGCTTCTGAAATGTCTGAGTGAAGGCTACCAGATCTGCATGGAAGAACTCTCACTGTATATGAAAATCTGACGAAGGTGGCCCGGTTGATGTCTCTATAATCTCTGTTGGCTCACTGTCCGCCCTAGCTGTTGGCTCTGAAGGAATTAGGCATGACAAATAATCATCAAAGTCATCCTAGTCAATGCATGAATTCGACGGATCTAAATCAGAAGAACATGAAATATACTCTACTTCGCTATCCTAGCTACGATCATCAGCCTCAAATATGTCCGGTGCCAAGAGTGTGCTCTCGGAACTCTCATCTGCCACAATCTGTAGATCTACAGTGTTTAATGGCATGACAAGATCTCGTGATACGAGGTCTGACCAAACTGCCTCATCGTATGTAATCACGACGTCGCACTCTCGGTGGACGTCTCGCTCTGTCATCTGCTCTGAATTGCTCGACTGCTCAGAGCAGGTTGAATCTCTCACTCTGGTCTCCTCAATCATCTCTATTTGTACACTTTCACCCTCGATGCGAAAGAATACCTTTCCACTATCATGGTCGGACACCACCTTAGTTGTGTCCAAGAAGGGGTGTCCTAGTATGATGGGGGTATCAGTCACAGACTCAGAGATCTCCATGTCCAATACAACAAAGTCCATGGGGAATTTCAGGCCCCTAATTGTGATGACCACGTCCTTTAATAACCCCTTTGGCCTTTTCACGGATCTATCAGCAAAGTGAAGTACTGTCATACTCTGTCGAAGAGGGTCAAACTTGAGTCGGTCGAGTAAGGTTACCGGCAGAAGGTTAATTGAAGACCCGTTGTCTAATAGTGTACGATCGAACCGCTGCTCATGGATATGGCATCTGACATATGGAGCTCCTACATCGGGTCTCTGGGCTAGCAATCGATTCTAAATGGCAAAGCATGTGGCACGAGTGAGCACATGGATCTCTACATTGTGGTTCCTTCTCTTCCTATCGATGGTGGTATTCTCTCTCAAATTCTTTTAGAAGAAAGGGATGTGTTCTAGTGCCTCCTGTAGATTTAGTTGTATCTAGAATCGATCGATCATCTGGTGATTGAACTCTAGTTGGGGTCTCTTTTTGGGATTTTCTAGTTTATTCCCCTTCGCTAAGCAGAGTGCTTGAGGGAAGGGGATGGATGGACCCTCTCCCAAATGATGAGGGTCAGGAATAGGATCTTATGTATATAGAAGAGTAGAATCCATAGTAATATCATCATGAAACACACATGAACTCGTAGGGGATACAGAAACCTTTTCTTTATTCATATTTTTATTCTTTTCCATTTTTCTATTTTTTGTATTTTTCTGTCCTGAGATACAGAAGAAGGTAACACAATTGAAGGAAAATTGGTGGTATCAGTACCACCCACAGCATCTGGAATTGTGGCATCATCACCGCTCTCTGGCCAAGCATCTCTCAAGAAGGTGGCATCAGCACCACCGTCTGCATATGGAGTCACGACAGCTTCAATACCGTCGGCTGGATCAACATCCTTGGTGGCTTCAGCACCACCATCATCGTCATCATGAATGGCATCAACATTGCTACCATTCTCATCTGGTGTTCCAGAATCTCCAAGTGGTCGTCGCTTAGAAGAGGCGACGGTGGCTGGCATCCTACCGCTCCTACGTGTCACAAAATCAGCATCAAATACATAGGAAGAAATATTACCCAAAGCATCACTAGGAGTGGTAGTCTATGTGAATTGTACCTGCTCAGATTTCCTCTTCAGATTGTTTGGGTTAGGTTCAATCTGAGCGGGTATGGCATCCTTGCCCTTGATAATCTCCCTCATCGTCTGCCGGAACTCGTCCATCTCTTGTCAGAAGGATGCCTGCTGATCAGAAAGTAGGCAGGCGAGATCGTCAAGGGTTGGGTTCTCATAAACGGGTCCATGAGAACCAGAGGGGTTACCTTGCTGGAAATGAGACTGAGACTGCTGGTAATGAGGGGGAGGCTGGGAATACTGAGGGTGAGGTTGTTGTGGCTGCCTCCGCTATTGTCCCTCATACGAGGGACAAGGACCCTGCGGGTATTGTTGTTGGTACTGTTGGGAGTGATGGGGCTGTTGCAGTTACTGACTGCTTTGTCTGCCCCGAGATGGAGGTCGCTAATGGGACGAGGTCCCTCTGGTGGACCATCGGAAACCTAGGTGATCACGATGGATCTCGGTTTGCTGCTGGTACTGGTCGTACAAAATCCCGTTAACTTCCATCAATGGCTCCTGCTCGAAAGGTGGAGGGGAAAGAACTGTTGGGCGATGATCTGACTGGTAGACCACCATATGGGTGTCCTGAGATGGTGGTGGCTGGGAGTAGTGTTGCAGTGGCTGGACCGGCTTTGCCTGAATGTGGTGGACATGTCGGTACATGGCAGATGGCTGGATGGAGCTGTTGTTGTTGGGATCAACCCATGACCTGAGTCGGGGTTGTGGAGCCATTTGTGCCTCCTGGAGACACATGATCTGAGTCTTCAAGTCACTCAGTATCTATGCCAAATGATCGATCAGGGTAAGTCCATGGCACGGCTTCTTCTCAATGATCTCGATGTGGTCCAGCTTCTAGTTGATGATCCCCATGTCAGCGGTTGAGGACTCGGCATGTGCTGCTGCTGACGAAGTAGAAGTACCAGCATTGACCAATGCAACACAGCATGTGGGAGGGGTTTCACCTAAGTGTAGACCCTAGTCTGGGTTATCACTGTGTAGTTTTCTGCCATCTCCTCGTAGATGGCTCAGACTTGATCCTCATCCTTGGCAAAATAGGACCCTCCACACGAGGCATTTACTAGCCCCTATAGCTCCGATGCCAGCCCACAAAAGAAGCTCTGAATGAGGCTGGGCTTAGATTGAAGGATATGGTTAGATCCTCAAGCGCATCACGGAAGCGTGAGCGTCGTATCGAATACGGCGAGGAGCGACTAGTCAGATTAGTTGCTCGATGCAACGGAATTTAAAATTTTTATACGATGAAACCACATGATCCAAGAACACTTCTCGAATCGTTTCGTCTAAACCACAAACAAGTAATAGGATTACCTCTTGAAGCGTGGTTGCGATCGAGTCTCTAAACGAAGAGACCTCCTGTCTCAAGTCCGATCCGACGGAGGAGATGCTTGCGAGCGCGGGGATGAACCGCGTGCTTCTCACAATCCATGTTGATGATCCAAGCGGCGGATCTCCTGATCTCGACACACGAGATCCGACGTCTTCTTCACGAGCGAGGCGCATCGAAGGAGACAGAGATCCACGAGCAGAAGAACGGGCAGCATAACGACGATGTCGCGGCGATGGAGAACCTCTCCATGGCATCCATAGTGGACGGCCATGAGAGGGAGAGAGAGAGGGCTGACCTCTAGAAAGAGAGAGAGAGAGAGAGATGTGTTGTGTAAAATAGAGAGCATGGTGTGCCTCTCTATTTATAGGGTTTTGGGATCCATGGATCTCAATCCATGTGACATATAAAATCAATGGATGAGATTGATTTATGTCAATCCAATGACTAAGATTGTTGTTGGTAAACCAACAAATTTAGATCAAAATATATTTGACAAAATCAAATACAAATTAATCCAAATCAAACCAATAAATAAGGAGAGAAGATACATGGAGATTTCATCTCCATGTACCTTCCAAAGTGGACGGCCACACATTCCTTATAGGAATGATGTGCCGCCCCCCTCTTTCCATGGAGAGAGCAATCTCATGGAAATCCATGAGATTGCATATCTCCATGAAAATCTCCTCTATTTATTTCCAACAACTTTTGTTGGCTTTTTATTCTTCAAAAATAATTCACAATTATGTTTGAGAATATTGCAATCTTGCCATAGAAAAATTGTGAATCAAATTCACAACCCAAAACAACATATAATTTACATTGTCAATTAATTACACAATGTGAATCCAATACACATAATAATTAATCAACACATATAAATTATAATTAACTCTCTCTAATACATTATAAATCACATTTATAATATATTATGAATAATTGGATATTTCTATCCACATTATTCTTATCTATAACAATTAAATCATATTTAATTATATTGGATAACTTATTATCATGTACTCAAATAATATGAATCACATTCACATTATCTACATCTTTGATAATCAAATCACATTTAATTATCTAAGATAACTCTCCTTATAATATGAATCAAATTCATATTATTCATGATAATTAAATCACATTTAATTATCCATTTTCTCAATGCTCGGATACATATATCAACAATAGAATTATCCATGAACTCTTTCAAGGATAATGTGCTTTCTCCACGAATACTTGGAGATAAGGACAGGGCGATTGTATTGTTCCACGTATAGTGACATGGATATTGAGATCATATCTCAAATCCAGATCGCGGGCCTCCCATAGATGCTTGATTAAATCAAGACCGCAAATCTAATCTTCTCATTGCATCTGAATCATATTCAGATCAATGTCCAATAATTGGACTAAGATAAGATTACTTCTCTACTGAGAGGAGTCACTAAAATCCAGACCCGTTTCATCACTCTCTAGGAATGGAAGCGTCATGGTTATACAATCATTTATGATCACATCACCCTCATGTATTCCTAATACCTGTACATTCTGCATACTGGAATACTCAGATTAAACCCGAAGTATTGGATCAACTTTATACTGTCTACTTCATGGTTTTATCAGTAAGTTTCTCATTCGATTATTGGGAGTCGGTATTGATCATATACTTTCCAAAAGCATATATCATACCTAGGTCTTGATCATATACTTTCCAAAAGTATATACCAAACCAACAAATTCAGTCAAGCTTCCAAAGCGAGACGACCGTGCGCACGGAATTTGATTCTTCCCAATATCTCATGAGTGAGCTCATGTCTTCCGGTTCAGTAGTGAACCTGTATGATCCCTTTGAGAGATCGTATTACTCATATGCCCTTATATGCACACCAGCGCGCCGGTGTATAGACCTTGATTAGGTCATCAACCTATTGGTTTGCCAAATGTACATACTCAGACATATAGTAACACATCTGTCTCCGGTCAGAGGATGTGTGCCTATATCATGACAGCATATGATATAGGACTTTGGTTATCTCGATCTCGTTAAGTCAACTCTTTGACCTAACTAATCTGACACCTCCGAATCTCTATTCCTATGCAGAGGACCTGCATCAAGAAGTCGGTCAGATATCAGCCTAACTGAGAAAGGATTGCCATCTCAGGCTGGAGATCATCTCTTAATAATCATTTGACGGTGCTTGATGAGTCCTCAATCTAACTCATTAGATATTCATCTAAGCACCAGCCTCTATGATTCAATAATTGAATCATCAACAGTTGTATGATCATTAAGATGGCCATGGTACATAACCCTAATTGTACTAAGGGACCTATTATGCAAATTATGTACTCTTTATTTCAGATTAAGGAGTGAATTGCAATAACATTTATTGCATAATGGCTCACCGTGGGCTCGCATGTCTAACAATCTCTCACTAGCCCAAAGAGCCATTAATGGGCTAATCATTTAAACCCACACTCATGTGACAATCATAGGCTATTTAGAAAATAGCTAGGTAAGCTGATCAGTCACTCTGTTCCCAAGAGACTACGCCAAGTCCTTTTACGGCACTTGCATATCTCCTGGTAACAGTGCTCGCATCCAATGCGAATGTTGCATCTCATGCAACCGATACTCAATTTTGTTGGTTATAGTGTCATTGACACTACATCTTATTAATTATCATAACCAGTATTCCCATAATCCTTATTAGAATACCTTCATTCCTGGAGATCTCTATCTCCTAAGGTATCTACAGTTAAGACCCTTATAGATCACTATCTACAAGATCTTAAATTTTTGAAGATAAGACTTTGAGATCACTATCTCTAAGTTTCATCATCTTTGAAGATATTGTTATTATTGTAATCAAGTGTTGTATCTCCATAGTAGGATTAGTAACAGTTTACTACTCCCACTGCAAGGTAGAAATCTGGTTCTTGTACACATCTAGCATACATTCAGCTTCTCATAACTGATGCACAATTGCAAGCAGTTTTAGCATTCTCTTCCTCAACTCTTTGAGGTGCTATCCCTTTAGATAGGTCAGTACCATATCTTAAGGGAAAGAAGCCTTTCTTGGAATTTTCCAGGAAATGGAATAAGCCCAAGGTGTACTACTAATGTGACGGTTCCAATACCCTCTTTTCCTTGATTCTGAACAACTTCATAATTAAGATCTAAGAGGTATCCTTTAAGATCGTATCTCTAGGTATGAAACAACCAAATTTTAATACACTTATTATTATCCTTATATCATTCCAAATGATTAGAATAATATCTACATTTAGCACGATGAACACAATGGCACTCCCACTAAGCTTCAAATGGTTCATCAAGATTTTATCTGGAATCACAACATTTATAATTTCATCAAATCTTATGTTCCAACTACAAGAAACTTATTGGAGTCCAAAGATGGAGTTCTTCAGCTAGCACATCTTGCTTTCCTCAACAATGAAGTCCTGGGGCTACTTCATATGAATATCCTCAAAGAGGTATTCATAGAGGAATGCAATCTTGACTCACATCATGAAGATGTCATAGACAAATTGTGTAGCTATAGTTAGCAATATTCGGATGGATTAAAGCAAGGTCACTAGAGAGCAAGTCTCATCGCAAGCGATGTCTTCTCTTCGGTGTGTAGCTCATGGCTACGAACCGTGCTTTTGAAGGTCTCTACCTTTTCATAAGGTTCCCTCTTTCTCTTGAAGATCCATTTATACCTTAATGGGTCTGACCCATATAAGTGGATCCTCGAGGGTCCATATACAACACTTGTATATGAAGTCTACATTAGACTTTTATTGCCAACATCCATCTTTCCATGCCATGATCCTCAGGAGCTTCATCACATGAAGTCCGATCATTTTCAGATTTTTCTGACACATGGAATCCATCCTCAAACTTATTTGAAGAGGTATTAATGTTTCATTTTTAATTATCTATTTTAGTTTCCGATTTCAGGAGCCTCATTATCTTTTCAAGATTAAATGAGTTCCTTTACTCCATTTTCATCTTGATTCTCAAGAGAGTCATCCTATAAGAATCATATTCTTAAAGATGGGATCTTTTAAGAATCTCAAGGTCATAAAGTAGGTATCCAATACCATCCTTTATTTTCCTAATGAAGTAGCACTCTCTGGTGCTAGATTCCAGCTTACATGCATGGAACCTTATTAAGTATATAATGTAGTCTCTACTACATATATATCTTGGAAACTTAAGAGATAATTATGTTAGGATTAATAATTGATTAAATCATGTCACACACGATCAATTGTATCTCCCTACAACTCCTTTGAGTTAAGGTTCATTAGGAGGATTGAGATAGGAATGATATTCATATCTCCATAAGGTATTTCTTGAATTCATCTAATAGGTACTTGCTACCTTGGTTAGATCAAATTCATTTCATCTTCCTTCAAACTTTGGTTCTAAACCAAAATTGCGAAATCTTTGAACATTTCAAAGGTTTCTTAGGTGAAGAGAAGAGATCCTATATCATACATAATCATTAACAGATATCACATATCCATAATGTTTACTATGATATAGATGATCTGCATACATCAATATGTATGAGATCCTTAATACCTTGGCATCTTACACCTTTCCCAAGGAAGGATGTATTGGACATTTTACTTTGAATACAATATTCACAAGTATGTGAGATTTGAATCTTTAGACAATATAAAGTTTCATGTCTTACTAGTCCATTGATCTCATCAACAGACATATGTCCAAAATTTGATGTCAGATCATTATCAAATGATCTTTATCCTCCTATTGATCTTTTTAATTCTCAGTATTAAAAACTTAATGAACTATTCAATAATTTTCTAATTTTTAAAAAAAAGTCCACTAGATCTTAGATTACTATCTGAAATATCTCCATCATAACTCTTTATGATAGATTTATTACAGAATTCATGTTTATATCCAACAATTAGAAATAAATAATGAGTGTATTCTAATATCTAGGTCATAGAGACATTCTCTAAGACTAAGGGCTCCCGCTGAAAATATGAAGTCTATTGATCTCATGGAAATTGTTGCAACACTTGCATCACTTTCAACATGGATGACCAATAAACCTTAAGATCAAATTTCTAATACATATGCAACCAATTGCAAGTGTCATTAGAAAATTGAGATACAATTATTAGACTTTATCTTATCAAATAAGTAAGTCAGTATCAATGATTATATGTAGATTAATCTGATGCACTATCTGATTCCTTCTCTAAAGATTCTAGATAGATTTGATAGTCATACTATCAACACGTCAATTTTATGCAGTATTGGCATTTATCCAACTCTTTGGATGTCATATGGAAGTCACAAAAGTACAGTCAACTCTTTGATTATACTTCTTGCTTGGGTCCAACCCATGATTCCACTGCGCTCCCTTTATCTATAAACAACCAATGCTTAAGACTAAGGACCTCTTATATTAAATTCAAAAGAATTTAATGTAAGAGCATTTCGACATTTATACATGCTTCATCTAATTCATACAATATGAATATTATGAATCTTCATGAATGAATAGAGTATAGACAGTAGAATGATGACACTCATCATCAACATCCATCTAAACTCTTAAAACATAGGTTCAGGTAGGTACTCAAACAATTTGAATACATCATCTCTTATAGAGCCACCATTCTGCATGATGCAGAGAACCACATCATTTATGATTAAATGTCGAGAGCACATATGTATGCCAGAACATCTTCTTCGAACTTTATAAGGATTATTTGATAATTACGATCATTATCGACGTGTCACTTTAAAAGTACATTCGATAAGATCAAGACTTATAGAGACATACAAACCCTAGGGTTTTAGTCCTATTGTCTTATTAATCATAATTCCTCATTATTATGAGGAAACTTGCACATTGCAACCACATACAATATGTGTCCAACTGCAAATACAATATCTGGATCATGAGTCCAATCCATGATATTCTACTGGTTATTAATGAGTATAACATTGAGTGGGTTTAATGAAGGATTATCTGAAATAAGTAATTTGCATAAGGGTATATATTTATATATATATACACATATTGTACTTTGAATTAGGAATTTTATATCAAAGTTGTCTTGCCATGTCAATAATGAAAGTTCATTCCCTTAATCACTTTCAATGTAAGAGATATACTTACCATTATATCTCAAGCAAGATCTGGGATCTCCTTGAAGGATATTGAGAATCCTCAAGCGCATCACAGAAGCGTGACGATCGCATCGAATACGATCGGGGCGACTAGTCGTACTAGTCGCAAGGTGCAGCGGAATTTAAAATTTTAAATCAAACGATGAAACCACATGATCACGAGAACACTTCTCGGATCGTTTCATCAAACCACAAAGTATAAGGAATACCTTTGAAGCGTGGTTGTGATCGCGAGATCCCAAACAAGAGATCCTCCTGTCTCAAGTCCGATCCACGAAGAACGCACTTGTGGGCACGATGATGAGTCGCGTCCCTCCCGCAATTCTTGATGAAGATCCAAACAATAGATCCCCTGATTTCGTCAAGCGAAATCCGTCGTCTTCCTCTACAGCAAGTAGCCACGAAGAAGAAGGAGATCCTCGAGTCGTCGAAGGTGAAGGCGAGAACTTCTCTCCTTTCTCAACAATGGTGGTCGGCCACCCTATGGAGAGAGAGAGCACGAGAATGAGAGGGAGAGAGAGAAATAGAGTAGGCGTCTACTTGGTGTGCCTTCAAGGGCTAAGGCTACCCTCTTTATATATTAGTTTGGGATCCAATGGATCTCAATCCATGGCTCTCATGGATCCAACGGTCATTGTAATCCAAGAGCCATCCAACAGCTATGATTGTTGTTGGTTAAAAACCAACAACATTAATTTATATTAAATTAAAAATGTGTTGAATTATTATCAACAAAATTTAATTAACATAAATTAATTTATCAAGAGATAATAAGTCAACAAATAAGAGGAGATAACAACCCCTCCTAAAATCAAGGAGGCGTCACCTATGACTAAGTCATAGGTGATGCCACCTATGATTATAGGTGGTTTTGTCTCCTTTTATTTATATTATTATTTCTTGATTATTTGCAATAATCATTATTGCAATAATATCCATCAAATTAATTCCAAATTAATTTGTGAATATTTCAATCATGCCATCGAAAAAAAATGTGAATCATATTCACATCCCAAACTAATTTGTAAATTACATTTTCAATTAATTAACTAATGTGGATCCAATCCACATTAATAATTAACAAATGTTATTTACAATGTTTCTCTCTCTGATATATTATAAATCTCATTTATAATATATACAGATATTCTGGATATCACTATCCACGATCTGCTTATCCTTGATAATTAAATCCCATTTAATTATCCTGGACAATCATTCTCTCAACATGAATCGTATTCATATTGTACTTGATAATTAAATCTCATTTAATTATCTTGGACACATTCTCACAATATGAATCTTATTCATATTATACTTGATAATTAAATCTCATTTAATCATCAAAACCTTCTTTCTTGGATACTAAATTCATCATAGGAATTATTCTTGAACTCCTTTAAGAATAATGTGCCTTCTCCGCAGATACTTGGAGATAAGGACCGGGCGATTGTATTATTCCACGTATAGTGACTTGGATGTTGAGATCTCATCTCAAATCCAGATCTAACGGACCTCTCATAGATGCTTGATTAAATCAAGTCTGTATACTTAATCTTCTCATTGCATCTGAATCACATTCAGATCAATGTCCAACATTTGGACTAAGATCAAGTTACTTCTCTACTGAGAGGAGTCACTAAAATCCAGACCTGTTTCATCACTCCCTCGGACTGGAAGTGTCATGGTTATACAATCGTTTATGATCACATCACCCTCAGGTATTCCCAATACCTGCACATCCTGCATACTGGAAGACCAATGATCAACCTGAAGATGAAGATCTATTTTATATTGTCTTCTTCAGGGTTTGATCACCAAGTTTCTCAATCTTGGTCATTGGGATTTGGTATCGATCATATGCTTTCCCAAAGCATATATCATACCTTCAAATTCTTGTCATGCTTCCAAAGCACGATGACCATGCATGGAATTTGATCGGTCCCAATACCTCATGAGTGAGCTCATGTTTTCTGGTTCATAAGTGAACCTGTATGATCCCTTTGAGAGATCGTATTACTCATATGCCCTTATATGCACACCAGCTCGCCGGTGTATAGACCTTGATTAGGTCATCAACCTAATGGTCTGCCAAATGTACACACTCAGACATATAGTAACACATCTGTCTCTAGTCAGAGGATGTGTGCCTATGTTGTGACAGTATTCAACATAGGACTTAGGTTATCTCGATCTCGCTAAGTCAACCCATTGACTTAACTAATCTGACACCTCTGAATCACTATTCCCATGCAGAGGACCTGCATCAAGAGGTCGGTCAGATATCAGCCTATGTGAGAAAGGATTGCCATCTCCTACTCAGGCTAGAGATCATCTCTTAATAATCATTTGACGGTGCTTGATGAGTCCTCTATCTAACCCACTAGATATTCATCCAAGCACTAGCCTCTATGATTCATTTAATGAATCAACAGCTGTATGATCATTAAGATGGCCATGGTACATAGCCCTAATTGTACAGAGGGACCTATTATGCAAATTATTTATTCTTCATTTCAGATCAGGGAATGATACGTGCAATAACATTTATTGCATAATGGCTCGCCGTGGGCTGATAAGGCTAAAAATCGGTTTCGTGGCTTTCACTTTTTATTTAAAGAAGAGGATGAAGTGTCGGTTGTAGCAGAAAGCCGCGAAACAAATTCGGTTCTTAAACCTATCAAACAAATTTACGGTTCCCGTCGAAAAACCGTTTCACTAATATTTAACCAGGCAAGTGTTCCTGGGTCGAACTCAAGGAGGCAGAATATATTCCCTAATTTTTCTTCTTCGTAATTTTATTTTAATTCTTCTCTAAGTCAGAAAGCCTTTTTTTGTGGTTTTTATTTTTGTAATTTTTATTTGATTTTATTCTTTTCAAATTTTTATTTAATTTTCAAAAAGGGATATTTTGCAAAAGATTTATGTATTATATAGTAGGTGAATATAATATAGATGATACTATATAGGATAGGTGAACTAGGTTCGAGCCGCGTGCTCGAACTACACAAGAAACCAAAACAAAACGAGGCGGTGTTCGAGAAAATCAAAGCACGTCGGAAACTCGTCGAAAAGCCGCGAAAACTTTATACTATGTAGCTGGGGTAGTTGTGTAACTACCCCTCAAGAATCGTCGAAATCCGAGGTCAGATGGACAAGATATAGCCCCTACAGCCCAGGGGCATAAGCGTCAAAAAAAACTAATTAAAATGTTCTCAACTGGGTCCTTGAGGACTGTTTTGCAAGAAAACTAAACAAACTATTACGTTTAGGTCCCTGAGGAGGGACCTAAATGTAATTTCACAAAACTTGGGCGGTGGGTTTGAAGTCTGGAAACTTGGCTGGGTTTAATATGTAATTTCTCCACCGATTCAGCTTGCACGGCCGAGATTAGATCGTCCAGGCGCGATCGGACGCTTCTCTTCGTGACACGTGTCAAAAGCCTGTACTCCGGCTGTTCTTGAGTCTGTTGAAACGGCTTGCGTACGGGCTATCTTCTCCGAATTACTCCGGCTGCTCTCCGACGACTTTGGCTCTCCGGCGGGGCCAGAGGGGTGGCTCCTCCACCCCTCGAGCTCGCCCGCGGTAGGGTGGCAACGGATGACGCTCCGGTCGGCGGTTGCGGCTCGATGAAGACGGAGGTTCAGTCTTCTTGTAGTTTCAGCTGAGCTGTGGCCCAACTTTGGAGATGGAGATTTTTGTTGAATGAATGCTCAATAATCGATGCAATTGCCTTGCGTGATTCCTGGATCTGCAATAAACATATGGCTCTGCTCGATTCTCATAAAATCGGCCAACAAATATAAGAATTCAATTCCCAAAGTTTGAAGAAAAACCTATAAATCCAGCCAATCAACCAAACTGCAAAGAAGATGAGGGTTTGATGAATGATTTGAATCGAATGGAAAGTTAATCAAAGGAGTTTTTGATTGTGCGTTATAGATGGTTGATTAACCTATCTAAAACATGGATTAGCCACGCTAATCGTGGCTCGGAGATCGAGAAATAAAATCGCAAAAAGTGAAGGAATTGACCTGGGGACTGGAGGTGTATGACCTCCGGATGGTTGCTCGACGAGCGATCTTCTCGGAGCTGCACGCGGCACGAGGCGGCGATTCAAGGCGACGCTCCGCCTTGGAACGATCCTCCGTCGACTCCTCTTCCTCGCGGGCTACGCCTTGGTGCTGTCACCACCGGGGATTCGCCGGAACAGGGCTTGGAAGTGAGGGGGTCGGTAGTCTGGAGCTTGAGCTTCAGGAAGTTGGAAGAAGTTGTTGATAAATGGCGATCTTGGGGACCTTTTATAGGTGGATTTCGTGGGCTCCAAGCCAAGATCGATGGTGGGCGAGCTAGGTGGTTGTTAGGAGGAAGAGATGGAGGGTCGGGATGGGTCGGAAGGTTCGAGATGTGAGCGGGAAAAATGGGGAAAGGTGGGAGGTTGGTGCAGCTGGGCTCAACAGCTTCTTGGAGAAGAAGCTCCAGGTGCTGACACGTGTCAGCACCTGGTTGGTCCAGAGTTTATAATTACTTATAAATTAAATATAAATTAGTAAATGACGTTATTTTAAATAGGTATAAATACAAGAAAGTTAAATAAATTAATTCTCTAAATTATGGTATAATTACTTTTAATAAATAATAAGTATTATTTAAAATATAAATATTTTATTAATAAATATGTATTAATAAATAGGTTTTGAATTTTTAATTTAATAAATAATTAAGTAAAAATTAATTTTATATTTTCTTAATTATTAGAGCATTAAATAAGACTTATACAAATTTTTATGGATTTTTATGAATTAATCTTCATATTTTAATAAATAGAGGAAGTGTCTCTATAGGTCAATTATACCTATATTTTGGGGTATTTGATTTTATAAAAATAATAAATAGTCTCCAAAAATTATGAAATAATTTATGGTGAAAGTAGAGGATCATGAAATAATTTAAAAATTATAAATTTAAGAAAATAATAAATAAGGTGTGTTACATAAAATAAATAGCCTAGAAACCCCTTTGTCTTTTGGTCCCAAAACCGACTTTTTGCAAACGAACTCCGAATTCAGTGAAACCACCTTTATTAATTAGATAATATTATTTTATGAACTTTAAAGGTGAGTAGAGTGAAATTGGAGTTCGTATGAGGAAGTTATGATGTTCGGAAGTTGAGAATTTGTCAAGTTGTAAGCTGGATTTCTTGGCATATTTACAGGGTAATATTTTTAACTTATTTTTATACTTTTATTTACATTTTTATGAATAATTAGGAGAAAGATTTGATGAAAAATAAGTTAAGATGAAATAATTAAAATTCTCTGAAGTTTTGTATTTATTTAATAAATAGTGGAAGGTGTATATACATGAGATAGATTATTTTTATTGGTTTTCTTTCCTTATCTCCCCCTACTTTTTGGTTTGTCGACCAATTCATGCTGACTTGGTCTCGGGGGTTAGGCTATAAATATATCTTATAGTTATATTTATAGTTTAAGTCATATTACGTATATATACATATATTCCATATGCCTTTCTCTTTCTTTTTCTGATTCTTTATTTATTTACATGAATTTAGTGGTTAAAAGTGAATATTTACAAATGAATGAGGTTTTGTTAAAGTATGAGAATTAATGAGTATTTACATGTATTTGTTAAGGGTTTTAAGACAAAATGCGACAGAAAAGTTAATGAATCATGGATTCATCATGGGCTCGCATGTCCAACAATCTCCCACTAGCCCAAAGAGCCATTAATTGGTTAATCATTTAAACCCACACTCATATGACAATCATAGGCTATTTAGAAAATAGCTAGGTAAGCTGATCAGTCACTCTGTTCCCGCGAGACTACGCCAAGTCCTTTTACGGCACTTGCATATCCCCAGTAACAGTGCTCGCATCTAATGCGAATGTTGCATCTAATGCAACCAATACTCAATCTTGTCAGTCATAGTATCCTTGATACTACATCTCAAAGAAATATTATTATAACCAGCATGAAATTTCTATTATCCTTATCAGAATACCCTTATCCCTGGAGATCTCTATCTCCTAAGGTATTCACAGTTAAGACCTTTTAGATCTCCATCTAAAAGTCTTAATTTCTTGAAGATAAGACGTAGAGATCACTATCTCTAAAGCCTTGTCATCTTTGAAGATATTGTTATTACTGCAATTAAGTGTTCTATCTCCATATTAGGATTAGTAACAGTTTACTACTCCCACTGCATGGCAGATATCTGGCTTTTGTACACATTTAGCATACTTTCATCTTCTCGTAACTGATGCATAAAAGGGCAACCAGTTTTTAGCATTCACTTCCTCAACTCTTTGAGGTGTTATCCCTTTAGATAGGTCAGTACCAAATCTTAAAGGTAAGAAAGCATTTCTTGGAATTTCCAGAAAATGGAACATGTCCAAGGTGTATTACAAATGTGACAGTCCCAATACCCTCTTTTCTTTGCTTCTGAACACCTTCAGAACTAAGATCTAAGAGGCATCTTTGAGATCATATCTCAAGGTATGGAATAGCCAGATCACAAAACACTTATTATCATCCTTATATCATTCCAAATGATTAGGATATTATCTACATTTGGCACGATGAACACAATGGCACTCCCACTAAGCTTCACATGGTTCATCAAGATTCTATTTGAAATTATAACAATTATAATTTCATCAAATCTTATGTTCCAACGATAATAAGCTTATTTGAGTCCAAAGATGGAGTTCTTTAACCAGCACATCTTGCATTCCTCAACCATGAAGCCCTGGGGCTACTTCATGTGAATATCCTCAAAGAGGTATTCATAGAGGAATACAATCTTGACTCACATCTTGAAGATGCCATAGTCAAATTGTGTAGCTAGGGTTAGCAATATTCTGATGGGTTTAAGCATGATCACTGAAAAGCAAGCCACATCGCAATCGATGTCTTCTCTTCGGTGTGTGGCTCATGGCTACGAACCGTGCTTTAAAGGTTTCTACCTTCTCATCAGGTTCCCTCTTTCTACTGAAGATCCATTTACACCTTAATGGGTCTAACCCTTATAGGTGGATCCTCGAGGGTCCATATACAACACTTGTATATGAAGTCTACCTTAGACCTTTATTGCTAATATCCATCTTTCCATGTTATGATCCTCAGGAGCTTCATCACATGAAGTCCGATCATTATCAGACTTAACTGACACATGGAATACATCTTCAAACTCATTTGAAGAAGTATTAGTGTTTCATCTTTAATTGTCCCTTTTAGTTTCCGATTTCTGGAGCCTCATTATCTTCTCAAGATTAAATGAGTTCCTTTACTTCATTTTCATCTTGATTCTCAAGAGAGTCATCCTATAAGAATCATATTCTCAAAGATGAGATATTTTAAGAATCTCAAGGTCATAAAGTAGGTATCCAATACCATCCTTTATTTTCCTAATGAAGTAGCACTCTCAAGTGCTAGATTCCAGCTTACATGCATGGAACCTTATTAAGGATATATATATTGTAGTCTCTACTACACATATATACCTAGAAACTAATGGATAATTATGCTAAAATTCATCATTGATCAAATCATGTCACACATGATCTAATTGTATCTTCCTACAACTCCATTGAGTTTAGGTGTGTCAGGAGGATTGAGATAGAAATGATAGTCATATCTCCATAAGATATTCTTTGAATTCATCTAATAGGTACTTGCTACCTTGGTTAGATCAAATTCATTTAATCTTCCTTCAAACTTTGGTTCTAAACCAAAATTACGAAATCGTTGAACATTTCAAAGGTTTCCTAGGTGAAGAGAAGAAATCTCATATCATACATGATCATCAGTAGATATCACATATCCACAATGTTCACTATGATATAGATTATTCACATACATCAATATGTATGAGATCTCGAATACCTTGACATCTTACGCCTTTCCAAAAAAAGGTGTATTGGACATTTTACTTTGAATACAATATTCACAAGTATGTAAGATTTGAAATTTTAGACATTCTAAAGTTTCATATCTTACTAGTCTATCGATCTCATCAGCAGACATATGTCCAAAACTTGATGCTAAATCATTGTCAAATGATCTTTATCCTCCTATTGATCTTATATGTTTTAACTTTCAGTATTAGAAATCTTAATGAACCATTCATTAAATTTCTAATTTAGTAGAGTCCACCAGATGCTAGATTATTATCTGAAATATATCCATCATAACTCTTTATGATAGGTTTATTCCATAATTCATGTTTATTTCCAACATTTAGAAACAAACAATGAGTGTATTCTAATATCTAGGTCATAGAGACATTCTCTAAGACTAAGGCTCTCCCACTGAAATTAAGAAGTATATCAATCCAACAGAGATTGTTGCAACAATTGCATCAATGCCTATGTGGATAACCATAAACCTTAAGATCAAATTTTTTCCAGTCTTCTAAAACATGTGCAACACATTGCAAGTGTTGTTAGAAGATTGAGATACAATTATCAGACTTTATCTTATCAAATAAGCAAGTCAATTTCAATGATCAAATGTAGATATAGATTATTATGATGCACTATCTGAGTCCTTCTCTAAGGATTCTAGACAGACTTGATAGTCATACTATCAACACATCAAGTTATTGCAGTATAGGCATTCATCCAACTCTTTGGATGTCATATGGAAGTCACAGAAGTACAATCAACTCTTTGACTTTCCTTCTCACACGGGTCCGACCCATGCTTCCACTGTGCTCTCTTCATCTATAAACAACCATTGTTCAAGACAAAGAATCTCTTATGTTGAATTCAAAATATTTCAATACAAGAGGACTTCAACATTTATACATGCTTCATTAAATTCATACAATATGAATATTATGAAGCTTCATGAATGACTAGAGTATAGACAGTAGAATGATGACATTCATCGTATCTACATCCATCTAAACTCTTAGAGACTTAGGTTCAGGTAGGTATTCAAACATTTTGAATACATCATCTCTTTCGAGCCACCATTCTGCATAATGCAGAGAACCACGTCATTCATGATTAAATGTCTAGAGCACAATTATGCCAGAACAACTTCTTAGATTTTTATAAGGATTATTTTGACAATTGCGATCATCATCGACATGTCACTTCTAAAGTACACTCGATGAAAGATCAAGACTATAGAGACATACAAACCCTAAGGTGATGTCTTAATGTCTTATTTAATTGTCACTTCTCATCATGTTGAGGAAACTTGCACATTGCAACCACATACATTATGTGTCCAATTGCAAGTACAATATCTGGATCATGAGTCCAATCCATGATATTTTACTGGTTATTATTGAGTATAACATTGAGTGGGTTTAATGAAGGATTATCTGAAATAAGAAATTTACATAAGGGTATATATATATTATATATACATATTTTACTTTGATTTAGGAATTTTAAATCAAATTTGTCTTGCTATGTCTACTATGAAAGATTATTCCCTAATCGTCTTTCAAAGTAAGAGATATACTTACCACTATATCTCAAGCAAGATCTGGGATCTCCTCTCTATCTTTATCACATCCCAATAATATGAGAACCTGTGACTCGAATAAAGAGAAGCGGGAACACATTCCGCCTTGCAAGTCCAACTTGCATTTCCCAATTCGGTCTTTAACACCCGGGCCCACCACCCCTAAGATGATGTTGACCCGTTGCTAATTGAACCAACCGTCAACAGGCTTAAAACTCGCTATACGCAATCCAATATCGCCCCAATAATATGAGGACCCGATATTGGGGTCACTACGTATACGGCCTTACTCTTTCGAGAAGCAAAGAACCCGATCCAAATAATTGTATATAGGATCTGTCACTTCGGACAGGCGTCTCCTATATACAACTTTTGGCGATGAAATTCTTTGCCTTGACGGGAGACCATGGATGTCACTTATGTGATCCTCCACCTCTTATTCAAATTGAAATAATTAATTATCGTGAATCATATTCACATAATTAATTCTTCCAAGGGAAATACACATCTATTATTAATAGAGTGTTTCATAGGATATAATTAATTTAATCACATTAAATCAATCATCAGTCCTATTATCAATCAACAAACTTTGAATTCTTTACTTGAATAGTAGGTATAATCTCAAAATACGTATTATTTCGAATTTTAATAATTAGAAATACACTTTGATTTCTCCGGCATTATCCAATCCCTACCCGCTGTCATGGCCAGTACCGACGAGAGTGGGACGGACCACATACGTTGCAACCTGCTACCCCAGCGATCTCCGACTAGACACCATATCCACCTCAGGAAAGGATAATGCCAGATAGATCATCATGTACTTTGAGATGCTCATCGGTCTTTCAACCGAAATTATACCATATAATATACATCAAAACATTTTTGATTATATTATAAGGAGATTTGCTAAACAAATCCCCAATCCTATTCAAGCAAGAGGTTTTTGCATGTAAAAGTTGTCCTACAACTATTGTAGGATGACCTAGGGTTTTTCATGAAAACAATGTTTGTTGATGATTTCAAACTAACCAATGATCAAGATCAACTATCTTATCATTATGGTTCAGTGGGATGTCATTCAAGGAATTGATTATCATCTTTAAATATTCCACAAATATTTATCAATAACCAATTTCAGAAAATTAACAATTAATTTTCATCAACATTTATTTGAATGACTATCACAAGGTTCATGATCAAAAAATGTCAATTTCCAGCAGTGACCCCTTATCACTAAAATTAACTTATCTTGATCAATTTAAATCCAAAAATCGCAAAATTAGTGCCCTAAGATTGCCAACTTGATTTATTACAGAATCTATGTGATATTTCATGCATTTCGAGGCGTAACAAAATCGTAATTAACAAATTAATCACGTTCTGTTCTGCAGTTCCCGCAACTGTGAATACATGCATATTCAAAAGGCCATATCTTGAGCAAATTAAATCCAAATTTAGTAAACTCAAGTCCTATGGTTTCCTTGTTTAATGGGGAACAAAATACAATTGAATATTTTCTGTTTAAACAATTTAAACAGTGCCGGAAAAATCAATTAGATAGAGTTGCAAAAATTCAAATGCGCCAAAAAAATTTCGCGATCATTTTAAACCCAAGTCGTCTATGGTTCATGGATCATATCCAAAACCTTTTTCGACCTAAGGCTCTGATACCACTTGAAAGGATATTAAGAATCCTCAAGTGCATCACGGAAGCGTGACGATCGCATCGAATACGATCGGGGCGACTAGTCGTACTAGTCGCAAGGTGCAGCGGAATTTAAAATTTTAAATCAAACGATGAAACCACATGATCACGAGAACACTTCTCGGATTGTTTCATCAAACCACAAAGTATAAGGAATACCTTTGAAGCGTGGTTGTGATCGCGAGATCCCAAACAAGAGATCCTCCTGTCTCAAGTCCGATCCACGAAGAACGCATTTGTGGGCACGATGATGAGTCGCGTCCCTCCCGCAATTCTTGATGAAGATCCAAGCAATAGATCCCCTGATTTCGTCAAGCGAAATCCGTCGTCTTCCTCTACATCAAGTAGCCACGAAGAAGAAGGAGATCCTCGAGTCGTCGAAGGCGAAGGCGAGAACTTCTCTCCTTTCTCAACAATGGTGGTCGGCCACCCTATGGAGAGAGAGAGAGAGAGAGCACGAGAATGAGAGGGAGAGAGAGAAATAGAGTAGGCGTCTACTTGGTGTGCCTTCAAGGGCTAAGGCTACCCTCTTTATATATTAGTTTGGGATCCAATGGATCTCAATCCATGGCTCTCATGGATCCAACGGTCATTGTAATCCAAGAGCCATCCAACAGCTATGATTGTTGTTGGTTAAAAACCAACAACATTAATTTATATTAAATTAAAAATGTGTTGAATTATTATCAACAAAATTTAATTAACATAAATTAATTTATCAAGAGATAATAAGTCAACAAATAAGAGGAGATAACAACCCCTCCTAAAATCAAGGAGGCGTCACCTATGACTAAGTCATAGGTGATGCCACCTATGATTATAGGTGGTTTTGTCTCCTTTTATTTATATTATTATTTCTTGATTATTTGCAATAATCATTATTGCAATAATATCCATCAAATTAATTCCAAATTAATTTGTGAATATTTCAATCATGCCATTGAAAAAAAATGTAAATCATATTCACATCCCAAACTAATTTGTAAATTACATTTTCAATTAATTAACTAATGTGGATCCAATCCACATTAATAATTAACAAATGTTATTTACAATGTTTCTCTCTCTGATATATTATAAATCTCATTTATAATATACACAGATATTCTGGATATCACTATCCACGATCTGCTTATCCTTGATAATTAAATCCCATTTAATTATCCTGGACAATCATTCTCTCAACATGAATCGTATTCATATTGTACTTGATAATTAAATCTCATTTAATTATCTTGGACACATTCTCACAATATGAATCTTATTCATATTATACTTGATAATTAAATCTCATTTAATCATCAAAACCTTCTTTCTTGGATACTAAATTCATCATAGGAATTATTCTTGAACTCCTTTAAGAATAATGTGCCTTCTCCGCAGATACTTGGAGATAAGGACAGGGCGATTGTATTGTTCTACGTATAGTGACTTGGATGTTGAGATCTCATCTCAAATCCAGATCTAACGGACCTCTCATAGATGCTTGATTAAATCAAGTCCGTATACTTAATCTTCTCATTGCATCTGAATCACATTCATATCAATGTCCAACATTTGGACTAAGATCAAGTTACTTCTCTACTGAGAGGAGTCACTAAAATCCAGACCTGTTTCATCACTCCCTCGGACTGGAAGTGTCATGGTTATACAATCGTTTATGATCACATCACCCTCAGGTATTCCCAATACCTGCACATCCTGCATACTGGAAGACCAATGATCAACCTGAAGATGAAGATCTATTTTATACTGTCTTCTTCAGGGTTTGATCACCAAGTTTCTCAATCTTGGTCATTGGGATTTGGTATCGATCATATGCTTTCCCAAAGCATATATCATACCTTCAAATTCTTGTCATGCTTCCAAAGCACGATGACCATGCATGGAATTTGATCGGTCCCAATACCTCATGAGTGAGCTCATGTCTTCTGGTTCATAAGTGAACCTGTATGATCCCTTTGAGAGATCGTATTACTCATATGCCCTTATATGCACACCAGCTCGCCGGTGTATAGACCTTGATTAGGTCATCAACATAATGGTCTGCCAAATGTACACACTCAGACATATAGTAACACATCTGTCTCTAGTCAGAGGATGTGTGCCTATGTTGTGACAGTATTCAACATAGGACTTAGGTTATCTCGATCTCGCTAAGTCAACCCATTGACTTAACTAATCTGACACCTCCGAATCACTATTCCCATGCAGAGGACCTGCATCAAGAGGTCGGTCAGATATCAGCCTATGTGAGAAAGGATTGCCATCTCCTACTCAAGATGGAGATCATCTCTTAGTAATCATTTGACGGTGCTTGATGAGTCCTCTATCTAACCCACTAGATATTCATCCAAGCACCAGCCTCTATGATTCATTTAATGAATCAACAGTTGTATGATCATTAAGATGGCCATGGTACATAACCCTAATTGTACAGAGGGACCTATTATGCAAATTATTTATTCTTCATTTCAGATCAGGGAATGATACGTGCAATAACATTTATTGCATAATGGCTCGCCGTGGGCTCGCATGTCCAACACTCCTTCCTTATCTTTGTTGCATCCCAATAATATGAGAACCTACAACTCGGATAAAAAGAAGCGGGAACACATTCCGCCTTGCAAGTCCAACTTGCATCTCCCAATTCGGTCTTTAATACCCGGGCCCACCACCCCTAAGGTGATGTTGACCCGTCATTAATTGAACCAACCGTCAACAGGAATACAACTCGCTATGCGCAATCCAATATCGCCCCAAAATATGAGGACCCGATATTGGGGTCACTACGCATACGTCCTTACTCTTTCGAGAAGCGACGAGCCCGATCCAAATGGATCATATGCAGGAGTTGTCACTTCGTACAGGCGTCTCCCACATATAATATCTGGTGACGAAACCCTTCGCCTTGACGGGAGACCATGGATGTCACTTATGTGATCCTCCATATCTTATTCAAATTAAATTAATTTCTATGAATCACATTCATATAATTAATTCTTCCAAGGGAATTATCAACTCTAATCATATTAGAGTATTTTTATTGGACATAATTAACTTAATCATATTAAATTAATTATTAATCCAATTCAATCAATCAAACTTGATTTTATGCTTGAATATATATATGATATTATTCTCAAAGTACGTATTAATTCGTATTTTAATAATTAGAAAAATACATCATAATCCCTCAGACATTATCCCGGCCCTACCCGCTGTCATGGCCAGTACCGACGGGAGTGGGGTGGACCACATACGTTGCAACCCGCTGACCCAGCGATCCCCGACTAGACACCATATCCGCCTCGGGAAAGGATAATGCCAAATTAATTAATTTGTACTTGAGATGATCATCGGTTCTTCAACCGAAATTATACCATATAGTAATCAAAACAATTTTGATTATAAGGAAATTTGCTAGACAAATTTCCAATCCTATTCAAGTAAGAAGTTTGATGATTGTGATTTCAATTATGATTTAGATCAAATCTAATCAATTAATTGATTGGGGCCAAGTCAATTAAGGAAATAATCATTCTCTAATATTTCACAAATATTTTCCATAATTATTTCTCGAAATTAATAATTAATTTCATTAATTGACAATCACATGGTTCTTGATTAGGAAAGTAATTTCAGCAGTGACCCCTACTTACTAAAATTAGCATATCTCAATCAATTTAAATCCAAATTAAGCAAAGCAAGTTTCCATAGTTTGCTAACTTGATTTACAACAGAACCTATGTGTTTTGCATGCATTTTGAGGCGTCTCTAAACAGTAATTAACTCTTTAATTACGTTAAGATTCGCAGTTCCTGTAACAGTGAATACATGTTCATTAAAACTACCATATCTAGAGCATACGAAATCCGATTTACGCAAACTCAGATCCTATGGTTTCCTTATTTAATGGGAACAAAATCCAAGTATTAAATTCGTGTTTAAACAACTTAAACAGTGCCGAATTTATTTACTAAACAGATCTGCGAAATCAAATGCGATGAAAACTTTCGTGACCTTAACGAACCCAAGTCGTCCTCGGTTAGCGAATCACTATTCGAAACCGTCGACCTAAGGCTCTGATACCACTTGAAGGATATGGTTAGATCCTCAAGCGCATCACGGAAGCGTGAGCGTCGTATCGAATACGGCGAGGAGCGACTAGTCGGATTAGTTGCTCGATGCAACGGAATTTAAAATTTTTATACGACGAAACCACATGATCCAAGAACACTTCTCGAATCATTTCGTCTAAACCACAAACAAGTAATAGGATTACCTCTTGAAGCGTGGTTGCGATCGAGTCTCTAAACGAAGAGACCTCCTGTCTCAAGTCCGATCCGACGGAGGAGACGCTTGCGAGCGCGGGGATGAACCGCGTGCTTCTCGCAATCCATGTTGATGATCCAAGCGGCGGATCTCCTGATCTCGACACACGAGATCCGACGTCTTCTTCACGAGCGAGGCGCATCGAAGGAGACAGAGATCCACGAGCAGAAGAACGGGCAGCATAACAATGATGCCGCAGCGATGGAGAACCTCTCCATGGCATCCATAGTGGACGGCCATGAGAGGGAGAGAGAGAGGGCTGACCTCTAGAAAGAAAGAGAGAGAGAGAGAGAGAGAGAGAGAGAGATGTGTTGTGTAAAATAGAGAGCATGGTGTGCCTCTCTATTTATAGGGTTTTGGGATCCATGGATCTCAATCCATGTGACATATAAAATCAATAGATGAGATTGATTTATGTCAATCCAATGGCTAAGATTGTTGTTGGTAAAACCAACAAATTTAGATCGAAATATATTTGACAAAATCAAATACAAATTAATCCAAATCAAACCAATAAATAAGGAGAGAAGATACATGGAGATTTCATCTCCATGTACCTTCCAAAGTGGACGGCCACACATTCCTTATAGGAATGATGTGCCGCCCCCCACTTTCCATGGAGAGAGCAATCTCATGGAAATCCATGAGATTGCATATCTCCTTGAAAATCTCCTCTATTTATTTCCAACAACTTTTGTTGGCTTTTTATTCTTCAAAAATAATTCACAATTATATTTGAGAATATTGCAATCTTGTCATAGAAAAATTGTGAATCAAATTCACAACCCAAAACAACATATAATTTACATTGTCAATTAATTACACAATGTGTATCCAATACACATAATAATTAATCAACAAATATAAATTATAATTAACTCTCTCTAATACATTATAAATCACATTTATAATATATTATGAATAATTAGATATTTCTATCCACATTATTCTTATCCATAACAATTAAATCATATTTAATTATATTGGATAACTTATTCTCATGTACTCAAATAATATGAATCACATTCACATTATCTACATCTTTGATAATCAAATCATATTTAATTATCTAAGATAACTCTCCTTATAATATGAATCAAATTCATATTATTCATGATAATTAAATCACATTTAATTATCCATTTTCTCAATGCTCGGATACATATATCAACAATAGAATTATCCATGAACTCTTTCAAGGATAATGCGCTTTCTCTGCGAATACTTGGAGATAAGGACAGGACGATTGTATTGTTCCACGTATAGTGACATGGATATTGAGATCATATCTCAAATCCAGATCGCGGGACTCCCATAGATGCTTGATTAAATCAAGACCGCAAATCTAATCTTCTCATTGCATCTGAATCATATTCAGATCAATGTCCAATAATTGGACTAAGATAAGATTACTTCTCTACTGAGAGGAGTCACTAAAATCCAGACCCGTTTCATCACTCCCTAGGAATGGAAGCGTCATGGTTATACAATCGTTTATGATCACATCACCCTCAGGTATTCCTAATACCTGTACATCTTGCATACTGGAATACTCAGATTAAACCCGGAGTATTGGATCAACTTTATACTGTCTACTTCATGGTTTTATCAGTAAGTTTCTTATTCGATTATTGGGAGTCGGTATTGATCATATACTTTCCAAAAGCATATATCATACCTAGGTCTTGATCATATACTTTCCAAAAGTATATACCAAACCAACAAATTCAGTCAAGCTTCCAAAGCGAGACGATCGTGCGCACGGAATTTTATTCTTCCCAATATCTCATGAGTGAGCTCATGTCTTCCGGTTCAGTAGTGAACCTGTATGATCCCTTTGAGAGATCGTATTACTCATATGCCCTTATATGCACACCAGCGCGCCGGTGTATAGACCTTGATCAGGTCATCAACCTATTGGTTTGCCAAATGTACATACTCAGACATATAGTAACACATCTGTCTCCGGACAGAGGATGTATGCCTATATCATGCCAGCATATGATATAGGACTTTGGTTATCTCGATCTCGTTAAGTAAACTCTTTGACCTAACTAATCTGACACCTCCGAATCTCTATTCCTATGCAGAGGACCTACATCAAGAAGTCGGTCAGATATCAGCCTAACTGAGAAAGGATTGCCATCTCCTACTCAGGCTGGAGATCATCTCTTAATAATCATTTGACGGTGCTTGATGAGTCCTCAATCTAACTCATTAGATATTCATCTAAGCACCAGCCTCTATGATTCAATAATTGAATCATCAACAGCTGTATGATCATTAAGATGGCCATGGTACATAACCCTAATTTTACTAAGGGACCTATTATGCAAATTATGTACTCTTTATTTCAGATTAAGGAGTGAATTGCAATAACATTTATTGCATAATGGCTCGCTGTGGGCTCGCATGTCTAACATAGATATCTCGTGATGTGGACATCGATCAATGAGCTCTTGGAATCGATCCCAAGCCTCATGAAACTGCTCGTTTGGGATCATGGTAAAATTGTTTATCATGGATCGCGTTGCATTGGTCCGGCTGAGTGGATAGTACTTGTTCAAGTACTCGGTCTGGAGCTGCTCCCAGGTAGTGACATTCCTCCCCAAATTCTTCAGCCAATAGGTTGCTCTGTCAACTAAGGAGAATGGGAAGGTGACCATCTTGATCGTGTCCTCGTCCACGAATCTGTCGTGGACCATGCTACAAATCATCTCGAACTCTTGCAGATGGAGGTGCGGCTCCTTGGTGGCTAGCCCATGAAACTTGGGTAGTAACTTGATGGTCTAGGGGTGAAGCTCAAAGTCGCTCAGGATCTTCGGAAGCTGAATTCAATGACGGGTAAGGGTTGCACCAGGGTTGTGTAACTGCCTCATCGTTTGTACTGCCCTCTACTCTGGCTGGTCATCCGGGCATCCACTGGCTGGTCTCTACAGCTCCTCTCTATTGGCTCGCATATGCGTCAGCTCTCGGTGCACCTCTGCCATAAATGCTCCATGGTCTCTGATCTGTCATTGCATGGTCTCCAAGGAGGCTGAGAGTGTGTTGTTGATGGTGGCATGGTCAAGTACATATGTGGATCCCTGCGGCTGCTCATCGGTGTGTACCTCACTGTTGGACATCTCTTGGGTCTTTACAAAGGTAAAAGACCCCAACTCAGGTGCCGTCAAGTGAACATATAACTGTGTTGGACTCTGCTTCGGTACCTTAGAACTGGAAGAAGGGTAGACAAGGGGGAACCATGATGCTAGAAAACTCAGGTTCAGAGAGCGGGTCTGGGCTCTCTGAATCCTCCCTAGATAAATGGAGAGGAGTGCTTGAAAGTGGCACCGTCAAAGGCAGCCTAAGGGACCTCATGCCCATCATCGTGATCTGGGGATTTATGAAGATGGGATCTGGATACAAACAAGATGAGAAGACAAAACCCCTTTTTCACTTACTCAACACTCGAGCTGATGACTGTGAAAGATCGGTCATTAATATGGTCAATTTTTATTTAGGTGACAAATCAATATATCAGAGCGATTAAGCGAGTTGTTGGGAATCCAATGCTCCCAGGAGATTGGCCGAATCTCGCACTAATTTTTCCCAGCCAGTATGAGTGCAGACCATTTACCGGCTACCCGATCTGCCCAATCTGCTAAGGAAGTCCCGGACCGATTATCGGCTACTCGGTGAAATCCTCACTGGAGAATAACTAGCGACGAGACTAGTAGTCTGAAAGGAGTTCGTATGTGACTCTAGCCTAGTGTGCGGGTCACTCTCTCGATGCAGATAAATATCAATGAGGGGTGATTCTCCCCAAAATAAGAATTTTTAGGTGAAGTGTATTTTAGGGTCAAGTTTGCATTAGTAGTCCTAATTTTATTTTATTTTCACTGTTTGGGTATTTTCTGAAATAAAACAACACCTAACAAATTTTTTGATTTCCTTGGTTATTTTGAGTCCAATAAAACTGGGGGAGGAAGTCGAAAATGCTAATGCACGATCAAACACGATGATGCATGCAGAGATAGAAATGTGTACCTGACTCCATCACTCTACGTACAGGGTGATCCGTGCATAAAAATAAAGACAAAATAAAACTACATATAGGATGCACGAGGAAATCAGCCTTAGACGAGCAATTTCTATTAATCGTGGGGAACAGATAGCTAACTATCGAGAAGAGAGACCAGAGTCCGTTCTTCGATGTCGATCGGTGCCCATCACAATGGGTCCTGCCAGTGCTGTATACGGCTTCTCTCGGCACGTGGTCTCTAATCCCAATATGTTAACTTTTTAATCTTCATTTTAGCTAAGTTCAATTACGATCTATAGGAGCATATAAGCAATTAGGTTTGGGGCATTAGCTAATTATGTCACAATCAACAGAAAATCCTAAGTCTAAGGTCTAAATCCATGAAAATAAAAAAAATAAATGCGACAAAACCAAAATCATGAAAAGTTGCGGTGAGGTCCCCCGAGTACACCGGTACTCGACGAAACAAACAACGAAGTGTTAAGTGTCCAAGCAAGTATCCAAGTCCACAATTATTACAATAATAATGGTTCTACAAAAATGAACTAATCTATATAATATAACTACTCTCTCCTGCTCCTCTACTCCTCCTAGGGTGTGGTCTCCTCCAAAAGAAAATCGAAGCGTCCTCGGTCGGTTCCTCACACAAAAAGAAAAACAGACGAGTGTCAGAGAACAGTTATATCAAATAGAAATAACAAATGGATAAAAGTGAAAAATGACTACTAAGTCATGCTCCCTAGAAACGACTCCATTCTGATGACTGGCCCCGCCACTCGGTTTAAGAAAGCAAATAAGCAAGGGTTGTTGTGACCCGAATTGCCAGGCGTACTCAATGAGAAGAATAAAACCACTCAGAAATCTCAAGCAATCAACATATGTAAGTGGTTCGCTATTTTATTTACCTGGTATAGCCACCAGGGTCGAACATAAGGAGCATGAAAGGAATATGAAGTATTCAAATTTCTCAAAATAAAACAATTTTTTAGTAGTTTTTAATTTTACAAATTTTTATTTTTAATAATAAAACAAAATCAACAAAAATAAGAGAAAGCAACACAACAATCTTTTAGGATTTTTCTATAAGGCTAAAAATACTCAGAAAATTAAGATAAATTTTTTTTGGATTTTAGAGATTTTAAAATATTTTTGATAAGTTTTCCAGAATTTTTTGATGTTTTTGTAGTTTTATAAAAATCAAATAAAGCTCAAAAAGGCAAGCAGTGCACAACCAAGGCTAGATTACAAATAAAAAATATTTATAAATGCTTTAAAATCCTAAATAGCAATTTTATGATAAAATATATATAAAAAAACTACAAACAGGAACTGAAAATGGAATTTTTGGAGTTTTCTACGATTTTATATGATTTTTGTAAGTTTTGAATGTTTTGTGATTTTTAAGGTTTTTATAAGGGTTTTTCGAACAAAATTGATACTATAAGTAAAACACACAAAAGGCACCCACAAGAATTTTTATAGTATTTTTAAAATAATTTTCGAATTTTTATAAATTTTCTAAGGCAAACAGGGATATTTTTGGAGGTTTTTGAATTTTTAGATACAATAAATGCAAATAAATCAATCCAATAATATCACATAAAATATTACACACTAACAGGAGTTAATGGTAATTTTTATGTAATTTTTGAATTAATTTACTATTTATTAAATCCAAAATAAAATGTGTAATTAGGCACAGTTCACAGGGACCTATTCGTAATATATTAAGTTCATAGACCAAATAGATAAAACAGTGAAAAGGCCCAGGGCCTTGCCTGCAAAAAGCCCACTCAAATCACGCACATGCTCAATACTAGGCATACAGGGAATAAATGCAATTTTTAAAGTTAACATCCATTCATTAACCACATAAGAGTTCTTGGCAAAACATGCAAATAACCCAAAACTCACATGGGACTGCACGTACTTCATATTCGGAGGGACTAAAATGCAAATATCATAAGCTCTGAGGTCCAAAATGTAAAAGTACTGAACTACAACATTTATTTAGCGGACTAAATATGAAAGCAAAAACATGTGGGGATAAAAGGGGAATATACCCTTGCAGGCGTGTGTGGAGCACGTGGGATACGTGGCGCACGTGGAAGCTGGCGTCGTCGTACGGCTCTGATCGATCCCTACCGCGGATCTGACAGCTGCAGAGGATGTTGCAGACGTGCGAGCAGATGCGTCAGATGGCGTGATCTAACGGCCCAAAAGTTGAGCGTGTCGGGTGGCTCAGATCAGATCTGATAGAGGCTGGAGGATCCAACGGCCAAGGATGGGTCTGTAAGAACACGTCCGGGTTGAACTTTGATCGAGTGAGGGAGGGGATCCACAGACCTGATGAAGGACCTGAGGATCCCTACAGACTCGTGGAGGTGATGCGCGTCGAACGAGGGGATCCAATGGAAGAGACAACGGGCGGATGGGCGTGGCGGTGGTTGTTCGCCTAGAGCTGCTCTGCCTGAGCAGCTGAGGGTCCAGAATGATTCTCATGTGCACGTATGAGCCTGCAAAGGATAGAGGGGACTCGGGGCTATGCTCTGGTCCTGGTTATTGCGACTAAAGATGAAAGAAGCGACAGGGGATGGGGTTTGGGTCTCTGGCAAACACGGGGGAAGGAGACCCTTCCTAATCTCGACCTGATGGTCGAGCCTTAGGGGGAACAAGGTGCGTGAGAAGGTGCGAGGTGCGGTGTAGCATCGATCTGAGTGGATAGATAGTCGAGATGGAGCTATGACCGGGTAGTTGGAGCCGAGGAACTGGCGGCGACGTGAAATGCGAAGATGGAATCAAATGGGGAAATGCAGAGGATAAAAGTGACACTTGAAGCTTCAGATGAGCTCCTGTGCTTCAGGAAAAAGTGGTCGGCTAGGTTATGGCCTCGATCGAGCTACGTCAGGCTGAGAGGCTTCTCGCGGCGGCTCTTCGGCAACGCGATGAGCTATGAGCCTTCAGGCGTCTCCTAATGATCCTAAGGAGCTCCTCGAGTGGTTGTCACTCCACTGAAGGTGGCTAGGGAAGAATGGGGGCACGAGGGATGTGCTAGAGGGCTGGCGGAGCTGGAAGAGAATTTATATAGGGTGCACAAGGATCCTAGAAGATCGGAGCATATCGTGGAACCCTAGGCAGATCCGGCTGCACATAGGGATCCATGAGGATCATGGGAGATCGAGCTTCAATCGAATGCAGGAACCGGGAGAAGAGGAGCTCAGGTTCAGGCATGAAAAGTCGGAGACGAGAGGAGTGAGACCCGACCCGGTCTGGAGGGTGACGTTGACCGGGGTCAACAAACCCACGTGGACCAATCAGAAAGTCGGGATTTATAAAATAAAAGGAAATTCAATAAAAATAGCAAATGAATTTGAAATAAAAAATGTATATACAATATATAGTATTATATACATGTATATCATATCTATGTATTATGTACACGTATTTTTATTTTATTATTTTTACACAAATACCCTTATTTTATTTTTTATTTATTTACAACATATTTTAGGTGTATAAAATAATTTTTATTTTATTTTACAAATTATTAAGGGTATATAATAAATAGTGAATTTAGAATATATATGTGTGTGTGTGTGTGTATTTTGTACAAGAAATTGAGGATTTTATTTTTATGTTCCTTTTATTTTTATGATTTTTATTTTTTTATAATTTTATTAAAACTATATACAGGGGTGTAAAAGAATAAAATAATTTTGGTTTTATCAAAAATAAATAATTAAATAATATGGACAAGTATAGGTGATATATACAATACATAGTACACCCTATCTCTATGTACTTATTTTATTTTGCGATCAAGTCAAGTCTTGACCTTCTCTTGGGATTTGGGTTACTATGTATTTATTCTAAATACATCATTCTTTTTCTTTTTCCTTTGTTCTTTAATTTTTGCAAAAATACATGCTAAATATGCAATATAACAATGTCATGCAGAAAGCTAAGTTATTATATTTACAGGTATTTACAGGACGTTTTGCTAAAAAGAAAAGCTAAAATAAAAGATTAAAGAGTAAGAATCATGGATTCATTAGTGATATGTACAATACATAGTGAACCGTTATCTCTCTCTACTTATGTTTTTTACGATCGGGTCAAGACTTGACCTTCTCTTGGGGTTTGTGTCACTCTGTATTTATTCTAAATACATCAATCCTTTTCTTTTCCCTTTATTCTTTTATTTTTGCAAAATAAATGCTAAATATGGTATATTAATAATGACATGCAAAATGCTAAGTTATTGTATTTACAGGTATTTACAGGTGATTTTGCCAAAAATAAGAGCTAAAACAAAAGAATAAAGAGTGAGAATCATAGATTCATCACCCCCTATACTTTGCCTTTGCTAGTCCCTTTGCAAACACTTATTTGAAAAATAATTGAAAACAAGAAGAAAAGAAAAAGAAAAAGAATCAAGGCAGATTATTAATCTTATCTTCATTAAATTGGAGTATGGAGCTCAGTCAGACCTTTGGATTATTAGTTTGGCGTAACCTTATTGGAAAATAGGTTTAAGACTCGACAGCCTTCAAGTTCCACAATTCTATGGTCAAGACTCCTCAATAACCAGGTCAGAACAAGTCTACATATGCAAACTCTAATGACTATGCATCTTTCCTTGAACTGTGTAAGTGGTATGTAGCTCCCCACCTCAGAAATGGCAAAGAAACAACCTCCCTCAACAAAGTAACTCTAATTCCCCAGTCTAGCAGCTCTTTCCTCGAGGAGCGGGGTATTCCCTTCTAAGTTCAAGTTCAACCAGCTTAAGAAGAGGGGAAAGAAGAGAAGGGACCGTGACCAGTGTAGCCACGTATCCTTTGGAGCAAAGCTAATGTAGCTAAGTCTCCAACTGCAAACTTCCATGAGATGAGAAAGTGGAATACATAAGCTTTTCTTACTCAGTATATACACACTGGCATGCATTTTATTTTCAATCAGGCATGTCCTCTTTTTTGGAGTTTTTCATATTTTCGCACATTTTTTATGTGCATATATACAAAATATTTACATGGTGCAGCATGTACATAAGGAGTTTTTCCTCTTAAGCCAGTAGATTATCCCTCTTTTGAAGCATTATTGCAACCCACAGACTCCTATCTTTAGACTTCACTGCCACTAGACCAGGGTGAGATGCACATCCCTCCCTAGAGGAAGACAAAAGGTTCAGGCTAGTTGTATTACCCTCGTATGCTAGTCCAAACCAAGGAATTCTGCCTCCTCACCACCTCATCCATGTTGAGCTACGTGTAAGGTGTGTGTCCAAGTCAAGCCATTGTCTCTGAGAGTCATGTGTGCATTGGTATGTGTTCTACTTAGGCTCATCAAGATGACATGTGAACATAGCCTAGTGGACTCAAAGAATTAGGTCACTATGGACTAGAAAAGTCTGAACCACAAATCCTATACAGTTCCTCTGAAGTTAAGTTGATTAAGGTATTAACCAAGCTCTATTTTTCAATTTATTTCCAAACTACTTTAAATGTCAACTATTATTTCGAAGAATATACAAGCAAGTATGTACAAAACTCTTTTTGTGCAAAATTTTTCAAAATACGCAAGTTTTTATGAAAGTTTTTGAATGCAAGGAGAAAGAGAAGTTTTGCAAAATCTTTACAAACATTTACAAACAATTTTTTGCAAAACTTTTATTTTTCCAAACATTTTTCAAAAAAAATATACTATATACATAATTTTGATATAAAAATATTTACAAAAATTTTACAAGTAAACCAATTTTACAAAAATGTGTACAAAAATAATTTTTACAAAAGATTTTTTCAAACATTATATACAAGAAAATTTTAAAAAAAATTGTCTTTTTTAGTTTTGTGATTTTTAGCCATTTTATTTTGTTAACACACTCACACAAAGTATGAGTTATGCTAAAGTATATATACAAAATATATATGACACCCCCTATACTTAGATCGAATGATGTCCTCAAAGTGATCAAAGACCGATGACAGGAAGACATAACTCTTGCTGAGTATTGGGAAGTGAAAAGAATGCTATACTGCAACAACGAATAAAAGAATGTAAATGAATAGAGGTCGGTGATCCCTCTATACTTAGGATCAAGTAATCCTAAGTATAGCAATCTGTACAGAAGGGAAAACCGATGAATAGGATGTACAGGTACTACCTCCCATACACTTAGGGTAAAATATCCCTAAGTATAGGAAACAAAACAGAGGTAATAGAAATCAAAATGGATAATCACATATCTGATACCTCTCCCCCCCCATACTTAGGGTAAAGCACACCCTAAGTATAGCATAATCATAAGATGAAGATGGGGTATTAGACTAAAAAAGAATGAATGATATGGATAATATGGATTTATACAACTGTGAAGGGAGAAGTGATACTCAGGCATGAGATGCAAAATGATACATCTCATGCAAAATGAATAGGGGCAACGTCAACGATCAGCGGATCATGATCAAGATATGGCTTCAGGCTTGACTGTTAACTCGAAAGGTGGAATCCGATGACAACTCAGATATATCAATGCTTCCGTGGTCGAGTACCTTTCGAACCAAGTATGGTCCCTTCCATTTACTTTGTAATTTCCCTGAAAATGATCTCAACCTAGCATCAAATAGCCATACTCTTTAATTTGGCTCAAATTGTTTATGGCTGATATGAGAATCATGTCATATCTTCACTCTCTCCTTGTATTGTAGGCTACTCGAGAAGTTTGTATCTCTCAACTCCTACAGGGCTGCCAATTCTGCTTTTCTCTAATCTCCTATGGTCTTAGGATCCAATAATAACTCAGTGACTGCCCATAGTGACTTGTGCTTAATTTCCACGGGTAAATGGTATGGCTTTCCATAAACGAGACGAAAGAGAGATGTGCCCAAAGGTATCTTGAAGGAAGTCCTATAGGCCCACAAGACCGAGTCCAAAAGCTGTGACCAATCCTTTCGGTCTAGACGGACAACCTTCTGCAATATCGTCTTGATCTCCCTATTCTATACTTTAGCAAGACCATTGTCTGAGGGTGATATGGAGTGGCAACTCGATGGTCAATGCTGAACTCGTTAACAAGGGCCTTTACCTTATTATTGATAAAGTGTGTCCCTCCGTCAGATATCAAAGCTCTAGGAACCCTAAACCATGAAATGATATTTTTCCTTAAAAATCTGCATACGGTCTTAGCATCTGTGGCTCGAGCGGGGATGGCCTCAACCCAATGACTCACATAATCCATAGCAAGCAGAATGTACTCAAATCCCTGACTCTTAGGGAATGGATCCATGAAATTGATGCCCCATGCGTCAAAACCCTCACAGAAGTGAATGGGCTGCATCGGCATCATATCACATTGTCCATAGGTGCCCGTCCTCATTCAGTCAGTGCACCTCTTCATGAATTCATCAGAAACCTTGAAGAGTGTAGGCCACCATAGTCCAGATTAGAGAACTTTCTGTGTTGTCCGTCTCCCAGAATGATGTCCTCATGCCTCAAGCTTATGGTAGTAAGTAAGGACACTGTGATGCTCCTCCTGAGGAATGCACGCCAGACACTATCCCACCCTTCATGATAAAGGGGTGGGATCCTCCCAATGGTATGACTTGGCCTTCATAAAGAAGGTTTCAAGTCGTTGTCTGGGCCAACTTGTGGAACTTTCTTAGTGACAAGATAGTTCACAATGTCAGCATACCATGGAAGCGAGGTGATAGCAAGAATCGCCTCGTCTGAGAAGGTCTCAGTAATAGGTGTGATATGATTGGAGTCCTCAAGGTTCTATAAACGGGAGAGGTGATCCACGACCACATTCTTGACTCCAGGTTTATCCCCAATCTCTATGTCAAACTCCTGGAGTAGAAGGATCCATCTGGTCAATCTGGCTTTGACATCCTTCTTTTCCAGTGATCTGTAAATATGGTCACTCTAGATCCAAGAATGTAAGATTTAAACTTACCCAAAGCAAATAATACAGCTAGCATCTCCTTCTCAATCATGGTATAATTCTGTTGAGTGGCATCCAAAGTCCGACTAGCATAATGAATGGCAAAAGGTAATCTGTCCTTCCTCTATCCTAGCACAACCCCTATGACAAAATCAGAAGTGTCCATCATGATCTCGAATGGGAGAGCCCAATTGAGTGTCTCAAGGATAGGAGCCTCGATAATTAATTTTTTGAGAGTCTCAAATGACGCCAGATACTTATCATCTACAATGAACTCGATGTCTTTTGTAAACAGATCAGTAAGCAATCGGGCAATATGACTGAAATCCTGAATGAATTGTCGTTAGAAGCTGACACGCCCCAGAAAAGACCGTAACTGACGTAAATTAGATGGTGGATTGAGTTTCTTGATGATATCCACCTTGGTCGGATCAACCTCCATGCCCCTGTTGGAGATGATATGACCAAGCACCGTCCTCTAAGTCATCATAAAATGACTTCTCCCATGATAACACTAGTTTGACCTCTATGCAGCGCTGAAGTACACGGTCTAGGCAGTCAAGACAAGCATCAAACCCATCATCATAGATCGAAAGTCATCCATGAAGACCTTTAAACAGTCACCCATCATGTCCGAAAAGATGGAAAGCATGCACCTTTGGAATGTGGCCAAGGTATTACATAAACCAAAGGGCATCCGTCTAAATGCATATATCCCAAACGTACAGGTGAATGTCGTTTTCTCCTAGTCTTCGGGCGATATGGCCACCTGATTGTACCCCGAGTACCCATCAAGGAAATAGTAATGACTCTTCCCAGGTAACTGATGACAGGAGGGCTCCCACGAGGGTCACCATAAAAAAAAATAGAAGTGTTGTCGCCGAGGCGACCATTCATGGAAGACCGCTGCCAATCAGCAATTAACCCACAATCCAAAGAATACAACAATCAAGCTCAAAACAAATGTGAAATAACCTTTATTTTACTCTACCATAAAATGTATAGTGACAAATATGTAGAGGTCGAACCACAGAGAGCAACACAAAATACCATAGCCTACGTGCCAATCTTAGTCATCCTTGTGTGGGTTTTTTTTATATTTTTTTTTATTATTATTAAAATATAATACTTAAGTATCATGTATACATATAGATATATATATTTATATAATACAAATTCATTATATATATATACATAGAGGTTAAGCATAGAGCTTATAATACATGTAATATATATATATATATGTGTGTGTATCTAAATATAATATAATATATATATATATACATTATTTTTTTTCTTTCTTTTTTTTTATATCATATTAAGATTAAAGAGAATTCATATTACTAAGTATATAATATATATATATATATTCTCTTTTTTGGATATATATAGATATAGATGTATATACCTAAAAGGGGTGTTATAATATTCACAAAAATACTAAAAAAAATAGTCAAAAATTCAGGAAAAAGATCTTTTTGGAATTTTCATGGTTTTTTACTGTTTTTATAATTTTTGGGTATTTTTGCAAGTACTTTTAGCATTTTAGAATAGCTAAATCAAAGCAAACAGTGGACTGGGTACTGGCCGTCACAAAAATAGAGATGAAAAATAGCTAACAGCCTCAAAAATGTTCCCCTTTAATTTTCTAACAACAATAATAAAATATAGCATAAGTAGGGCCTTAGTTTATATTTTTCTGATTTTTCTTTGATTTTTTATATTTTTTTTTAAGTTTTTGGGTATTTTCGAATTTTTAAGGTTTTCTTTTTGAGATTTTTAGGGATTTTTGGTCTGACACTAATATAGGACAAAATACACTACATATAATTTTTTTGGAATTTTTCAGGGCATTTTCATATTTTTTTGGGATTTTATGAGTTAGACAGGGACTTAAAGACAAGTTTTTGATTTTTAATAAATGCAAAAATGCAACAAAATGCAAAACTAAAAATATGGCGTTCAAGCATGACCAAACAGGAGCTTAAGTCTATTTTTGCAAGATTTTTCGATTAAATATGAAGCATGAAATAAATAGACAAAGCCTTCAAAAATTAAATGGCCTGGCAGGGGTATTTTTGCAAATAAAATAGTTGGCAGGGGCATACATGCAAAAATTACACCAAAAAATATACTTTAACTTTTATTTTCAGGACCATTTCATAAATACAAGAACCCGGCAGGGTTTAGATGCAAAATGTCCCGCGCCTCACGTGGTTGCTGCACGTGAGGCGCGGAGGGACTAACATGTAAATATGGAAACATCAGGGGGGTCCACTGCAATTTTTACTACTTATTTACAACGTAAACATTTATTTTTGGGAGTAAACTCTAAATACAAAAAGTAAGGGGCGAGATATGAAATTTACCCCTAAATAAGGCCTTGCATCCTGCGGCGCTGGAAGCGCCACTTATACACGTGGCGATCATCGGACGGCGGACTTCGTTTCGGCGATGAAGGGCTGGGATTAGAACGTCCCAGCTGATCTGACGGTGGGTGTGCTTCTTCATCGTACGGCTGGCATGCAAACTGGGCCACCCCGCTCGATCCAACGGTGCAGAAGGCACCAGGAAGAACTGGGAAGGAACTCGCCCTCGGCGAGTTTCGATCGGGTCGCTCGGGCTCCTCCGGGCACCTTCTGCGCATCAGAAGCGTCCTGATCGTAGCTGGGAGGCTTCCGCGTCGTCTGACGGTGATCTCATGGCTCCTGGGGGCCTGAGTCGGTGGAGCGAGGTCGGAGAAGAAGGTGGCCCCCAGGAACCTCTTCCTGGTCAAAGCAAGCCCAGAAGGGCTCGATTCCTCGTGGTACCTGCACAGAAAGAACCGCGGGCGAGAGGGCTATCTCCTCGACCCGGGGTTATGAAGCTGCGGTGCAAGATGGAGGTGGGCGGAAGGGCTCCGGCGAACGGCGGAGTTGGAACCCGGATTCGCCAAGACCAAGGGTCTTGGGTTGATCTGATGGGTGTGAGAGATGGAGAAGGCGACGAGGAACGAGATGGGATGATCGGGGCGGTCGGATACAGTGAGGTTTACAATGAAGAAGTCGCCGGAGCGGAGCTCCGGCGAACTTCGATTTTTGATTTTTACGCTAATGTGATCAACTAACAACTAAGCTAACTACTGAAATGAAATGCTAACATTGAAAACTGACTAAGAACGCATTAAAAGGACAGCTCTTATACCTGGGGGCCTCCAGGGAGCAGGGCGGACGCCGGAGCTCCGCCGCGTCAAAATTCTCCTCCCTCCGGCCGAGTCTCGATGCTGGGCTACTCCCCCTGTCACGAGGAACAATCCAGGCACAAGATCTAGGCGTTAGGTTGGAATGAAAGTGGCCAAATTCGAGGAAGGAAGCGGAGCTTTTTATTTATAAACATTGGCGAGTAGCCTTATTGACCGGCGATTATTTCATGATCTAGAAAGTATTTGGTTGATCTGTGATTTCGGCGGGCATCATGGAAGATTAGGGAACAAATCTTGTGAAGGAAGCGTTGTCGATTGATGGATGGTGTGCCCGGGAAAAAGGGAGGAAATCGGGGGAGTGGACTGTTCAGAGCTGCCAGGCGTGGGATGGGACAGTTGACCAGGGGGTCAACGTTGGCCGGCGTCTCATTGGGCCACGTAAGCCGCTACGAGACAAAATAGCAAGACTGAAGGAAGATTGATTTATTTGACATCCGAAATGATTTTATTAATTTTTTCTTATAAAATAAAAAATGTGTATTATTTCGTGTAGTATTTATTCCTGATTTTTATTGAATTTTTCGAGGTGTTTTATTGTAGTTTTATTTTAGTAATATGTATATGTATGTATTTACATGTATTTTTGGATATTTTATTTTTAGTTTATTTATTTTCTTTTATTATTTTCTTGGCTTATTTTATAAATTTATAACTTATTTTTGTGAGTATAAAGGTATTTTTGTTTGATTTTTATAAGTTTATTTGTATTTTTAAATAAATAGGTCTATGTATTTGTAAGTATATATATAGGTACTTTACCTATATATTATACACATTGTATTTATTTAATTAATTTTATGTGTTTTTATTAAGGATTTGTATTTTTAATAGGACACATATACTATATACTTTATTACAAAAATATAAGAGATTTGAATAATTAAAGAATGTTTTTCCCCTTTTATTTGTGTATATACTCCATATAGGTATCTTGCCTATATATATTACATAGTTTTATTTTATTTTCCAAATTATTTTTGGTTTTATTCTAATGTCAATATGTACCTGAATTATATACATTATCTACAAAATTCTAAAAATATGAATTTGTAAAAATAATGAATATTGAATAAAATGAATATTTTAATCAGGTATTGTGTACAAGAAGGGCCAAAAACCTAACTTCTACAGATGGACTCCAAAAATTATGAAACCAATTTTATAAAATAGTTTATGAAATGATATATATAATTAAAGGTGAGTTTGGGTGATTTGGAGTTTTTATTTGCAAGATGTGGGTCTGTGAAGTTGAGATTTTGGCTTTTTATTATGTGTATAAAATGTTCACTGGGTATTATTTTTACACAAACTCAATTTTGTATTTTTATTTACATTATTATCTACAACTTTCATGAACAAAGTTTCTTTATTTGAGGAATAAATAGTTATGTACAAAATAGGTGTCAAAAATGCATAAATGGATGAATGAATAAATGAGATATTTATTGTATAATTGGCCCTTATCTCCCCCTACTTTATTCCTTGTCGACCAATTCCATTCTGGACTTGGTCTCGGGGTTAGGGTCATAAAATATTTGCAATATTTTATTCCTTTTTCTTTTCTTCTCTTTATTCTATAATTTTGGCATTAAAAACCTTATTTGATGTATAATAAATACAAATGAATAATGAATGCTATTATGTCCAAATTAATGCTGTTTACATGCATTTGCCGGGGTTTTTGAGGCCAAAATGATAGAATAAAGGTGATGAAATGGAGATTCATCACCCCCCTATACTTGCCTTTGCTAGTCCCTAGCAAACACTTATGCAATAAGCGCAAAATGAATAAAGAAAAGGAAAAGGAAAATGCAAGAAAGATAGAGTGAATTGGGGTGCTTTCAGTGCAATGCATGTCCTTACAAAATCTGAATTTGGAGCTCCTGTCAGACCTTGGGTGTGAAGGTGTGTGGAACCTAGTCGGGAACCAGCTCTAAAGTACAACAGCCTTCGGTAATCACAGAACTCGGTTCAACCCACCTCAATAGCCGGGTCAGAACTAGTCTACATCATACGCAAACTCTTATAACTATGAAGCTGACTTGTACGGTGTAAGTGTTAGTGGCTCTCCCCAACTGAAATGATAAAGGAACTGACTTCTCCAGAATGACAACCCAATGATTCCCCTATCCAACAGCTCTTTCCTCGAGGAGCAGGGTATTCCCTTCTAAGTTCAAGTGGCAACCAGCCCAAGAGGAGGGGGTGAAGAAAAGAATGGACGGTAGCCAGTGTAGCTACCTATCCTGGGATGCAAGACCAGTGTAGTCAAGTCATCCAGCTGCAGGCTTACATGTTTGTCTTTGGAGCTCAAGCTTGCTTATTGACTTTGTACATACTTTGCAGGCATTTTATTTTTTATTTTTTTTTTTTCAACATACTATTCACAGCAGCATTTACATAAGGAGTTTTTCCTCTTGAGCCGGTAGACTATCCCTCTTTTGAAGCTTTATCGCAACCCACAATCTCCTGTCTTTAGACCTCATTGTTATTGAATCTGGTTGGGGCGCACTTCCCTCCCTAGACGAGGACGAGTGTTTCCACCCGTGTGCGTCTCAGACTGGCAAATCCAACCCCCTCACCACTCCAACTGGGTTGAGCCAAGTGAAAGGTGCAGGTGTCCAAGTTAGATCACGGTCGGCAAGAGTCATACGTGTGTCTCGAAAAGTTCTAGTTAGTCCACTGAGGTGACTTGAGCCCAGCCCTGGTTTCTCAAAGAATTAAGTCTGAATAGACCTGAAGTACCTTAAACCTAGTTCCCATAAGGTTCCAGTGCAATTAGGTGCGGTAAGGTCTAACCGAGCTCCAATTTGAGATTTTCTTAGACTGATTCAATCATCAAGCTTCACTCAAAAAGAATATGAATGGTATGCTTATGCTATGTGCAATGAATGATGCAATTTTTCACAAAAATTTGGAAGGATCAAAGAATGTTTTTACAAAAAGAATCTCTGCACAGGAAGTACGAACTGAAAATGTTTAAAGAGTCTGTACATTTATTTACACAGGCGTGCTGCTTTGTTTTCAAAATTTAGGAAATTTTTAGCGACTTTACAGGTATGGATGAAATAGTTTATTAGGGTATGTATAGAAAGAATTGTATGTATCTTGTTTCTGATTTACTAGTATCTGCAATGGTGTTATTAATAGCTTTTTGAAAATATTTTTGCAAACTATAGTACACGATAATTTTTGCAATCCTTTACACACATTTGAAAACTATTTTTGCAAAGATTTTTCACACTATATGTAGATATATACAATTTTCACAATACTTTTAACAAGCATTTTTCAAAACATTTGCACATAGGTTTTTCAAATCCTTTCTTTCACACAAAGAAAAATTTTGCAATCAACACCGTTTCACGCATTTGAAATCATTTCACATCAAATTTTCCAAAACTGGTCACACTATTTTTCAAATCATACTGTATAGGTATCTGATTTATTAATCAGTAGGTACAAAAGAAGAAAAGATTGTATTTGACGTATAGTATGGTTCTGTTCTTATACACTTTATTTGGCTTATTTCTCATTTACAAATGAAAGATTTTTGTGCAAATTCCTCAGACTTACTCGAGAAACATTTTCACAAGGGTTTTCGAAAACTCTAGTCCAAAATAATTTTTGTAACATGTACACGCATTTGAAACCCTTTTACAAATGTTTTACACAACACAGATAGATTTTTCAAAACAATTTTTTGACAATCAACTTTTCACAATCGTTTGCACACTATTTTCCACATATTTTGCTTTCACTCAAAGAAAATAGGTTTTACACACAAACTAATCTTTTCAATCGTTGAATACTTGTTCACGCTATTTTCAAACAACTTTCACAAGATTTTTCAAAAAAACGTTTCGTAAAACACTTTTCTGACTTACTAGTCAGTATAATTACAATGAGTCTGAGGAACTCACAATCATCTTTTATTATTATAAAGCTACTTTTTACATTTTATTTTGTGTTGTAGTGATATTTTATTTTTCAGTATGAGTTATGGCTTTTAGTATATACACAGTATATACGACCCCCCTATACTTAGCTTGAGCTATGTCCTCATAGATCGAAAGGAAAAAGCAAAGACATAACTCGTACTGCGTATAGACAGATCTAAAGAATAAATACGAATGAAATGAATGAATGAGAAGTTGACCGTCCCCCCTATACTAAGGATCAAATAATCCGAAGTATAGCAGGTGTACAAAAAGCGGGGAGGGTCAAGGGTGAGAATACACTGATCGTACTCAGATTGTCTCCCCCTATACTTAGGGTAAGATACTCCTAAGTATAGACAAGAAGAGGAGACGATGGAGAGGATCGAACCGAAATCAAGAACCCTAGGTGCACACCCCCCTATACTTAGGACCAAATACGTCCTAAGTATAGAAAACTGTCTACAAAGGCGGCACGTTTTAGATAGAAAAAGAAAATAGATAAGGAAAAGAAGAGAAGAAGAAAAGAAGAAAATCAGAGCAATAATGGTTGGAGTACATCGTCTGAATCTTTTGGTGCTGCAGGAGGTGCAGAGATATCCTCGGGGTGCACTAACTGAATAGAGTCAACAACGGCCAAGAATGAATCTGGTTCCAAGTAAGGCTTCAGTAGTTGGCCGTTGACGACGAAGGGCTGTGCGTCAGGGGACAATTCTGATATAGCAAGGCTTCCGTTGTCACGCACTTCACATACTCGAAATGGCCCTGTCCACTTACTTTTTAATTTACCTGGGAATATCCGCAACTTTGCATCAAACAACCACACTTTCTGCCCAACGTCGAAGGTCTTTCGTCTGATGTGCCGGTCATGCCAGCGTTTCACCTTCTCTTTGTACATCAAGGTGTTATCGTATGCGCAGTCTCGGAATTCCAAGAGCCTGTTCAGATCGTCCTTTCTCTTCTGACCACCTTTTCGTGAGTCCAAATTACAATTACTAATTGCCCATAGGGATTTGTGAATTAATTCCACGGGCAGATGGCATGGTTTTCCATATACAAGACGGTAGGGCGACATGCCCAAGGGAGACTTGTAGGCCGTACGGTAAGCCCAAAGAGCTGAGTCCAAGAGTTGAGACCAGTCTTTTCTGTTTGGCCTAACAAGTTTCTGCAATATGGTCTTGATTTCTCTATTGGATAATTCCGCCATGCCATTGGTCTGCGGATGATAAGGAGATGCGACGCGGTGATCGATGCCGTACTCCTTCATTAACTTCTTGACCTCTTTGTTGATGAAATGACTACCCCCGTCGGATATGAGAATCTTCGGTATCCCAAACCGCGAAATGATGTTCTTCTTCAGAAACTGACAAACTGTTTTGCTGTCGGTGGCTCGGGCGGGGATAGCTTCAACCCAACGACTCACGTAATCTACGGCAAGAAGGATGTGCTCAAAACCTTGACTGTTAGGGAAAGGTCCCATGAAGTCAATGCCCCATGCATCGAAAACATCTGCTATCTGAATGATTTTCAGAGGCATTGAGTCTTTGGCAGTGAGTGTTCCTTTCAGTCGCTGACAATCAAGACATCTTTTAACAAATTCTGCTGCATCCTTAAATAAAGTGGGCCACCAGAGGCCACACTGCAATACTTTCGCTGCCGTACGATCTCCAGAATGGTGCCCACCAGATTCGAGTGAATGACAATGCTCGAGGACACTAGATTGCTCCGTCTGAGGAATGCACCTGCGCCAAATACAATCTGCTCCTTCCCTGAATAGAAGGGGATCTTCCCACTGGTAAAAGCGGATGGTCGACATGAATTTGTTCTTCTGATTCTTCGTCCAATCCGAAGGTATTACCCCAGAGGCGAGGTAATTTACGATGTCAGCATACCAAGGGAGAGCATCCACGGCTAAGATAGCTTCGTCAGGGAAGGTCTCTGTGATAGGTGCGTTGCTCAAAGGAGAGTCATGCTGCTCTATTCTGGAGAGGTGATCTGCTACCACGTTCTGAACTCCAGGTTTGTCCTTAATTTCCAGATCGAATTCCTGGAGGAGAAGGATCCAACGAATCAGTCTGGGCTTGGCATCCTTCTTCTGCTGTAGGTACCGAATAGCAGAGTGGTCTGTGAAAATTGTGACCTTTGACCCCAACAAATAGGATCTGAACTTCTCTAAGGCGAAAACCACAGCCAGCAGTTCTTTCTCTGTTACTGTATAATTTCTTTGAGCTTCATCTAATGTTCTGCTGGCATAGTGAATGGCATAGGGCGCCTTATCTTTCCTCTGCCCTAGAACAGCTCCGACTGCAAAATCTGACGCATCGGTCATTATTTCAAATGGAAGAGTCCAGTCTGGAGGCTGCAAGATTGGAGCCTGAGTGATAAGCTCCTTTAATTGATTGAAGGCAAGGAGAACTGGCTGATCAACAATGAATTCTGTCTCCTTGCACAAAAGTTCTGTCAGAGGTCGGGCAATGCGGCTGAAGTCCTTGATAAATCGTCTGTAAAATCCCACATGCCCCAGGAATGACCTCACGTTCTTTACTGACTGAGGTGGCTGAAGGTTTGAAATGACATCCACCTTGGCTGGGTCGACTTCCATGCCACGTTTGGAAACGACATGGCCCAACACAATACCCTCTGTGACCATAAAGTGGCTCTTTTCCCATGAGAGCACTAAATTGACTTCCCGGCATTTCTGAAGCACTCTGTCTAGGTGCTTGAGGCAAGAATCGAAACTATCGCCGTAGACGGAGAAATCATCCATGAACACCTCGAGAAAACTGCCTACCATTTCGGCGAAGACTGCAAGCATGCATCTTTGGAAGGTTGCGGGTGCATTGCATAATCCAAAGGGCATCCTCTTGAAGGCGTAGGTGCCGAACGGGCAAGTGAAGGTAGTCTTCTCTTGATCCTCAGGGGCGATCGCCACTTGGTTGTACCCGGAGTACCCGTCCAGGAAGCAGAAGAACTCCTTGCCTGCTAATCTCTCCAAGACTTGATCGATAAATGGCAAGGGAAAGTGGTCCTTCTTGGTTGCTGCATTCAGGCGGCGGTAGTCAACACACACCCGCCAGGATGTCGGTACCCGAGTTGAAATCTCCTCTCCTTTTTCATTTGTGACCACAGTAAGCCCGGATTTCTTGGGAACTACATGCAGGGGGCTTACCCACTTTGAATCGGAGATGGGATAAATGAAGCCTGCATCACACCACTTTGTGATTTCCTTCATGACCACGTCCCGAAGGTTAGGGTTTAGCCTTCTATGGAATTCGCGGGACGGCTTGGCATCATCTTCTAAATAGATATGGTGTGAGCACAGAGCTGGGTTTATCCCTCGGAGGTCTGATACACTCCAACCAAGTGCCTTGCGGTTCTTTTCTAGAATCTCGAGGAGTCGAGATTCTTGATCCAGATTCAGCCTGCTGCTGATGATGACTGGATACATGTGTTCTTCACCCGTAAGGAAAGCATACTTCAGGCCTGCAGGAAGTGGCTTGAGTTCTGGTTTCAGTCTGTCCCCTTTACCGGTCACTTCTGATACCATGCTGGTGGTGGGATGTACTTTGAGACTAGTACCATCCTCAACATTCTGTTGAGATCCAAGTGATGTACCGAACGGTTCTGCGGTGAGCTGATTATGTTCGGTCTGGAGTGAATGCTCAAGAAGATGCGCTTGTATCTGAGAATCTGTCTCCCATGGATCATCGGAGCTTATGATGACTGTGCTTTCCAAGTCCTCCTCAAGAGTGAGGATTTCTTGGGTCCATGGATCGTCCAGTGACAACTCCGAGTCTCTGATCTCCGCAATAAAATCACAGTCTGCTTCTGATGCTGCTTGACTTTCATCAGTTGTGGCGTTCTGTTCCTTGTTCATGGTGAGCGTGATTTGTTTGGTGTTCGAGCTGAAGGTGATCTTGCCAGACCCGTAATCAACCACGGCACCAGAAGTACGGAGAAATGGTCTGCCGAGGATGATAGGAGTCTGGAGCAGTGGTGCAGGAGAGTCCATGTCAAGGACTACAAAATCAGCTGGGAATCTCATCTCCTGCACGGTAACTATCACGTCTTCCAACAAACCGCGGGGCCGCTTAACGGATCGGTCAGCGAACTGAAGGATCATTCGTGTCTGCTTGAGCGGTCCCAGCCCGAATTCTCGCATTATGGACGAGGGCAGAAGGTTGATGGAAGAACCACTGTCAAGAAGAGTACGCTCGAAGACCTGATCAAAAATCACACAACTGATCAGAGGTGCTCCTGAGTCCTGCTTTTTCTGGGGGAGGTTGGTGATAGCTGCAACTGTGGCCATGGACAAAACGTGTTTTTCTACCTCTCGGCGTCTGTTGTCTTGCGCTGGCCGACGCCTGTCAGTACATGCCTCTTTCAATCCTTTCTTCACAGCTGGCATGTATTCCACGGCCTTTAACAAGGGAATCTCAACAGTCAATTTATCCAAAATGTCTACAACACCTGGATCAGACAATGCAGTTTTTCTTTTTGTCATTTTTTTGGATTTTTGTATTGCATGCGGAAAAGGAATATTCACATTACTGGCAGGAAAATTAGAGTTCCTATTTACATCAAGATTATCGCCCACAGAATGTTGTACATCCGGACTACAAAAAGGCGTACAAGCTGGATCTAACTCTGCTGGTGCTGCTGGGCGATCAAAAAGGGTAGCATTGGCTCCATCGGCTGGCACAGGATCGGCTGCTGCTGGCGGCTCCTCCAAGGCTGGCGCGGCTTCACTTCTGCTACAGGCTTCTTTTTGGTGTTTTTGTTTTTGCAGATTTTTTTGTATTTTTGGCTGGAATTGCTTCTGGCAATGTACGACGGCTGGACTGGCTTCTCCTTCCTCTTCCTCCTCACCCGCCCCTGGAGCTGGCACGGCTGATGCGGAAGATGACGATCCACCTGTTTCTTTATTCACCCCATATCTGGTAGCAGGCGGAGGCAAGGCCCTACCGCTCCTGAGAGTAACAGCATTAGAAAAAGCAGTAATATCATTATCACACGCGGACTGGACATCACATTCTACCTGCTCCTTCTTCTTGAAATTGTTGGGGTTGGCTTCGACCTGCGCCGGAATGGTAGTGCGAGTGGCGGTCAGGTCATCAAGCCGCTTGGTCATCTCCGCTAGCCCTTGGACAAGCTGGGCTAGACACTCCATGGTGGGATTAGCTGGGGGCACATCAGAAGATGCAGTGTGCATACCACGCTGCTGTTGGTTAGATGGGTTGGGAGGCTGCTGATGGTATTGCTGTGGCGGAGCAGGAAGTTGAAGTTGTTGGTAGGACGGAGGGGGATACTGCTGGTATGATTGAGGCTGAGCAGCCGCGTATTGGTGATACGGCTGTGGATGGCGATACTGTGGCTGCTGCTGATACGGAAAGTTCTGCCTCCATTGGTGTGCGAACTGAGGAGGCTGCTGGTGTTGCTGAGAGGGGTGCCCAAAACGACCACCCTGAGGTTGGTGGTACTGCCGGTTGGCAAATGGCTGACCCTGGAGTTGTCCCTGAGGACGGGTCGGCTGTGCATCATTAGTCCAAACCCCATTAACTTCCTGGACCAGGGGTGGTGGCGGGAATACTGAATCGGTGTCTGAGATAAACTCTGGTTGGTACACAACCATCTGCTGTTGCGGCTGGCTCTGATCAGGTGCCTGCACGTAGTACACGTGCTGAACTGTCGGTGGTTGCTGGCTTGGCTGAGGCTGGTGTAGCGGTGGTTGCTCGTCTTTTCTCTCAGCTGGAGCTTCGAGCGGTGCTGCCGACTGAACAGAATTGATGGTACCTACCAGCAGTTCTAGCTGCTTGGTGATGTGATCCAGTTTGTCCAAACTCTGGGTCCTCTTCTCGATTAAGGCGAGTTTTTCGAGATCTTTTGATCGCTTCTCGATAATGTCAACTTTAGAGAGATGTCCCCCGATGATGCTGAGGTTGGAGCTTTCATCTCTCTCTGATTCCTTAGATGCTGCCATGTGCACTTGCTTTTGAAGGATCTGGGGTTGCTTCTGATAAGCCTTGGATGAAGAGAGGGCGGCCTCTCCTTCGGCCATTTCTTCAAAAATTTGCCAGACAACATCTTCATCCTTGTTGAAATGGGAGCCCCCACACGCTGCGTCCACGAGCCTTTGACTTTCAATATTGAGTCCCCCAAAGAAATGCTGGACCAGGCTGGTCTTAGGTATCTCATGGTGGGGACACTTCTCCTGCAGATCTGTGAATCTCTCCCAAGCCTCATGTACGGACTCATGTGCACCTTGGGAGAAATTGCTAATACGGGCTCGCATCTGGTTGAGCCGACCGAGAGGATAGTATTTGTGCAGGAAGGCAGACTTCAACTCCTCCCAGGTCGTCACGACCTTTCCCATATGATTGACCCAATAGAGGGCCTTGTCCTGTAGGCTGAAGGGGAAAGCCGTCATCTTTACAATGTCCAGGGGGACATTCGGATAGTGGGTGGTGCGGCAAATGCGGGAGAATTGCTGCAGGTGAATGTATGGCTCTTCATTGGTGTTGCCATGGAATGCAGGGAGAAGGGCTATGAATTGGGGTTTCAGCTCGAAGTGAGCGTGTACCGGTGGGATGAGAATCCACTCGGTCATCTGGCTGTCTCCCGGATTGTATGTTTCCTTGAGGGTCGGTTTCGTCGGTGGTGGGAGTTCAGGATCATCATTGGGGTCATCACCACCGTCTCCTCCTCCATCTCCTCCTCCCCTGCCTCCTCTGCCTCGGCCTCCTCCTCCGTCGTTACGGTTCATCATATCAGTCAAAATGTCCTGGAAAGCGGTCTGCGTAAGGGCCTGCTCAGTCAGCTGCTGCTGTATTGCCTGGATGGATGCCAGCAACTGTGCATTGACTTGGTTCTGATCTGGCATCTGTCCCTCTGGTATGGGTGGCTGCTGACCCTTGCCCTTTCCTCCTGGCGCCATGTCAGGGTCTGAATCGGACGAAATGAACTCCGGAGTAGTCTCCAGGGCTCGCACTGGCTTCTATCTGCATAATGAGACGGTCCGAATCAGATCACTTGCCATAAATACTCAGCTGTCGTGATGAGGCTGGAGTTCAAGTCAACCCCAGCGTGTTGTAAATGGAAAAATGATGTAGACTGTAATCGACTCCCATTCACAACGGCGGTAGTGGGACAAAAGTGATCCCAGTTTATTGGGTGGCCAAGAGAAAGGTAGAAAACGAGGAGTCTGGAGTCCGATCCTCAAAGTCCGGATCAGTTCTCGGGAATCGCCTCGAAATTATTGGCGAAGGTGAGTCCATGGAATCGATGTAGGTGTCGGCATGGTCCCGACGAAACCATCCATGGATCAACTTCGCGGAGCACAAGAGAATATCGGATTTTGGAAGAACGATACGATGGTCAACGAGGAACAAAAAGGAGTGTAAAACAGTAGAAAGGCTTGGTTGAGCGGGGTGGTCAAAGGAAGACATAACAGAATTGGCGCAAAGGCGCGGGACTTTGATCTTTGAACCTTAATCTAGATCCATACAAACACAAGACAAAATCGGGTTCACCAACTCACGCCATGTGAAGCCGTGAAAGCTCGGCTATTTATTATCTTTTCATTTTTAGAGTTGTGATTCTCAGGCATATCTTATAACAAGTCCTTAGTACGCTACCCTATAGGAGAGAGAGTACTGCCGGAAGAGTATCCCGTACTTGTCCTCCTCCTGTGTAACCTGTAGTCTGTACTTTTTGGAGTCCTCGTAACCCTTCCTGGATCCCTACTCAGCCAAAGAAAAGAGAGAGGAAGCCGATAGGCGAAACCAATACTTCGGTTCTCGCTCGCAACGGAATCACCCGTGAGCGTGCTAGAACCTACTCGGACGCAGGACGATGAGACAGACACCCCCGTGAAGGCGTGGCCTATGCTCAATACTTCGGACAGGGTCGATGCTCTCACAACAGAGAGTCACCATTGGTGACCAAGTCCTACTCGCCTACGTACGATAGAAGCGCCATTACTTCGGAAATCCAGGCGATACACAAGGCAGTTGCAGACTGGGTTTTGGGCTCTAATCCTTAGGGGTCGCACTCGCTCAAGGGAGTAGGGTTTTGGTCCCCCTCCAAAGTACCTGAAAACAATGAGGGCTTTATGAACCCGGTACAAGGATAGTCCATTACAGATTTTAATTAAGGTCAAAGTTTATTTAGCAGTCCCCTTGTTTTAATTTTTGGGTTTTCACTTTTTTTGGATCTGTTTTCATACCAGCGCCTAACGTTTTTGTAGGTTTTCATTTAAGTCCTAGGTGCTCAAAATCAGAGGGAGATAGCGGAAAAGGCCGTGCAAGTGGTTCCATGATGGAAATCTCACCATTGAACCGAATGATGCATGCTGAGTTAGAAGACTTACAGTGCATCCCAGCTCTCTCCATGTGGTATGCAAAACAGAATTTTTAAACCTATCTACATGTCGGTATGCAAGGCACAAAATCGTCCTAAACATAAGCTGCTATTAACGTGAAGAACCATAAGTTGCTCATTCGTCTCTAGCCCAAGAGAGTCCGGTCTTGGCTCACCCCTCCTCTGCCCAACACATTTGGAGTAGGAGAAAGCGCTTGTTCGGGTGTGAGCTCGCGGCGCGGCGGGCTAAGAGACGAATTTACAACTTGTTTGAGTTTGACTAGATCCAATCGAAGTAGACTATAGGAACATGCATTCTTATTAATGTTTGGACCTAGCTACCGAGTCAAGCAACCTATATCTAGGGGCTCCAAGCACACAAAACAAAATAAAAGAAAGGCGGAAAGCTCAAAACAGCGGGAAACAAAATAAAAGAAGGCGATAAAAACTCGAAAAAAAACCGCGATGAGGCCCCCAGGTGAACAATCACCCGGGCACTGGACCTCATTGTGAAGAGTAGAGTCCTGTTTAATTACATGCCAAAAGAGTCTCTCTCTCTCATGAATTACAAAAATAATTTCCTAAGTATCTAGCCTATCTAATGCCCCTCTCTTTGCTTCTTTGGTGCACTCTCCAGATGGTCATGAGAAGAGAAAACCATCCTCCTCCAAGCTCGGCTGCCTTGGCCTCCCAGGAAGCCATCCTCGCGTAGGGGTCCCCCTGATGACAGGAGGGCTCCCACGAGGGTCACCATAAAAAAAAATAGAAGTGTTGTCGCCGAGGCGACCACTCATGGAAGACCGCTGCCAATCAGCAATTAACCCACAATCCAAAGAATACAACAATCAAGCTCAAAACAAATGTGAAATAACCTTTATTTTACTCTACCATAAAATGTATAGTGACAAATATGTAGAGGTCGAACCACAGAGAGCAACACAAAATACCATAGCCTACGTGCCAATCTTAGTCATCCTTGTGTGGGTTTTTTTTTATATTTTTTTTTATTATTATTAAAATATAATACTTAAGTATCATGTATACATATAGATATATATATTTATATAATACAAATTCATTATATATATATATACATAGAGGTTAAGCATAGAGCTTATAATACATGTAATATATATATATGTGTGTATCTAAATATAATATAATATATATATATACATTATTTTTTTTTCTTTCTTTTTTTTTATATCATATTAAGATTAAAGAGAATTCATATTACTAAGTATATAATATATATATATATTCTCTTTTTTGGATATATATAGATATAGATGTATATACCTAAAAGGGGTGTTATAATATTCACAAAAATACTAAAAAAAATAGTCAAAAATTCAGGAAAAAGATCTTTTTGGAATTTTCATGGTTTTTTACTGTTTTTATAATTTTTGGGTATTTTTGCAAGTACTTTTAGCATTTTAGAATAGCTAAATCAAAGCAAACAGTGGACTGGGTACTGGCCGTCACAAAAATAGAGATGAAAAATAGTTAACAGCCTCAAAAATGTTCCCCTTTAATTTTCTAACAACAATAATAAAATATAGCATAAGTAGGGCCTTAGTTTATATTTTTCTGATTTTTCTTTGATTTTTTATATTTTTTTTTTTAAGTTTTTGGGTATTTTCGAATTTTTAAGGTTTTCTTTTTGAGATTTTTAGGGATTTTTGGTCTGACACTAATATAGGACAAAATACACTACATATAATTTTTTTGGAATTTTTCAGGGCATTTTCATATTTTTTTGGGATTTTATGAGTTAGACAGGGACTTAAAGACAAGTTTTTGATTTTTAATAAATGCAAAAATGCAACAAAATGCAAAACTAAAAATATGGCGTTCAAGCATGACCAAACAGGAGCTTAAGTCTATTTTTGCAAGATTTTTCGATTAAATATGAAGCATGAAATAAATAGACAAAGCCTTCAAAAATTAAATGGCCTGGCAGGGGTATTTTTGCAAATAAAATAGTTGGCAGGGGCATACATGCAAAAATTACACCAAAAAATATACTTTAACTTTTATTTTCAGGACCATTTCATAAATACAAGAACCCGGCAGGGTTTAGATGCAAAATGTCCCGCGCCTCACGTGGTTGCTGCACGTGAGGCGCGGAGGGACTAACATGTAAATATGGAAACATCAGGGGGGTCCACTGCAATTTTTACTACTTATTTACAACGTAAACATTTATTTTTGGGAGTAAACTCTAAATACAAAAAGTAAGGGGCGAGATATGAAATTTACCCCTAAATAAGGCCTTGCATCCTGCGGCGCTGGAAGCGCCACTTATACACGTGGCGATCATCGGACGGCGGACTTCGTTTCGGCGATGAAGGGCTGGGATTAGAACGTCCCAGCTGATCTGACGGTGGGTGTGCTTCTTCATCGTACGGCTGGCATGCAAACTGGGCCACCCCGCTCGATCCAACGGTGCAGAAGGCACCAGGAAGAACTGGGAAGGAACTCGCCCTCGGCGAGTTTCGATCGGGTCGCTCGGGCTCCTCCGGGCACCTTCTGCGCATCAGAAGCGTCCTGATCGTAGCTGGGAGGCTTCCGCGTCGTCTGACGGTGATCTCATGGCTCCTGGGGGCCTGAGTCGGTGGAGCGAGGTCGGAGAAGAAGGTGGCCCCCAGGAACCTCTTCCTGGTCAAAGCAAGCCCAGAAGGGCTCGATTCCTCGTGGTACCTGCACAGAAAGAACCGCGGGCGAGAGGGCTATCTCCTCGACCCGGGGTTATGAAGCTGCGGTGCAAGATGGAGGTGGGCGGAAGGGCTCCGGCGAACGGCGGAGTTGGAACCCGGATTCGCCAAGACCAAGGGTCTTGGGTTGATCTGATGGGTGTGAGAGATGGAGAAGGCGACGAGGAACGAGATGGGATGATCGGGGCGGTCGGATACAGTGAGGTTTACAATGAAGAAGTCGCCGGAGCGGAGCTCCGGCGAACTTCGATTTTTGATTTTTACGCTAATGTGATCAACTAACAACTAAGCTAACTACTGAAATGAAATGCTAACATTGAAAACTGACTAAGAACGCATTAAAAGGACAGCTCTTATACCTGGGGGCCTCCAGGGAGCAGGGCGGACGCCGGAGCTCCGCCGCGTCAAAATTCTCCTCCCTCCGGCCGAGTCTCGATGCTGGGCTACTCCCCCTGTCACGAGGAACAATCCAGGCACAAGATCTAGGCGTTAGGTTGGAATGAAAGTGGCCAAATTCGAGGAAGGAAGCGGAGCTTTTTATTTATAAACATTGGCGAGTAGCCTTATTGACCGGCGATTATTTCATGATCTAGAAAGTATTTGGTTGATCTGTGATTTCGGCGGGCATCATGGAAGATTAGGGAACAAATCTTGTGAAGGAAGCGTTGTCGATTGATGGATGGTGTGCCCGGGAAAAAGGGAGGAAATCGGGGAGTGGACTGTTCAGAGCTGCCAGGCGTGGGATGGGACAGTTGACCAGGGGGTCAACGTTGGCCGGCGTCTCATTGGGCCACGTAAGCCGCTACGAGACAAAATAGCAAGACTGAAGGAAGATTGATTTATTTGACATCCGAAATGATTTTATTAATTTTTTCTTATAAAATAAAAAATGTGTATTATTTCGTGTAGTATTTATTCCTGATTTTTATTGAATTTTTCGAGGTGTTTTATTGTAGTTTTATTTTAGTAATATGTATATGTATGTATTTACATGTATTTTTGGATATTTTATTTTTAGTTTATTTATTTTCTTTTATTATTTTCTTGGCTTATTTTATAAATTTATAACTTATTTTTGTGAGTATAAAGGTATTTTTGTTTGATTTTTATAAGTTTATTTGTATTTTTAAATAAATAGGTCTATGTATTTGTAAGTATATATATAGGTACTTTACCTATATATTATACACATTGTATTTATTTAATTAATTTTATGTGTTTTTATTAAGGATTTGTATTTTTAATAGGACACATATACTATATACTTTATTACAAAAATATAAGAGATTTGAATAATTAAAGAATGTTTTTCCCCTTTTATTTGTGTATATACTCCATATAGGTATCTTGCCTATATATATTACATAGTTTTATTTTATTTTCCAAATTATTTTTGGTTTTATTCTAATGTCAATATGTACCTGAATTATATACATTATCTACAAAATTATAAAAATATGAATTTGTAAAAATAATGAATATTGAATAAAATGAATATTTTAATCAGGTATTGTGTACAAGAAGGGCCAAAAACCTAACTTCTACAGATGGACTCCAAAAATTATGAAACCAATTTTATAAAATAGTTTATGAAATGCTATATATAATTAAAGGTGAGTTTGGGTGATTTGGAGTTTTTATTTGCAAGATGTGGGTCTGTGAAGTTGAGATTTTGGCTTTTTATTATGTGTATAAAATGTTCACTGGGTATTATTTTTACACAAACTCAATTTTGTATTTTTATTTACATTATTATCTACAACTTTCATGAACAAAGTTTCTTTATTTGAGGAATAAATAGTTATGTACAAAATAGGTGTCAAAAATGCATAAATGGATGAATGAATAAATGAGATATTTATTGTATAATTGGCCCTTATCTCCCCCTACTTTATTCCTTGTCGACCAATTCCATTCTGGACTTGGTCTCGGGGTTAGGGTCATAAAATATTTGCAATATTTTATTCCTTTTTCTTTTCTTCTCTTTATTCTATAATTTTGGCATTAAAAACCTTATTTGATGTATAATAAATACAAATGAATAATGAATGCTATTATGTCCAAATTAATGCTGTTTACATGCATTTGCCGGGGTTTTTGAGGCCAAAATGATAGAATAAAGGTGATGAAATGGAGATTCATCAGTAACCTCTCGATAATTTGATCAATAAATGGCAGTGGGAAATGATCCTTCTTGGCGGCCTGATTCAATCGTCTACAGTCCACACAGACCCTCCAAGAAGCGGGTACCCAGATAGCTATCTCCTCTCCATACTCACTCAAAACTGTGGTGATACTCATCTTCTTGGGTACCACATGCAATGGATTAAACCCACTTGGAGTTGGAGATGGGGTAGATAAATTCGACGCTCCACCACTTCGATATTTCCTTCATAACCACATCTCGAAGATTTGGGTTCAGCCGTCGCTGGAACTCCCGTGATGGCTTGGCGTCCCTCTTCGAGATAGATGTGGTGGGAGCACAGGGCTGGACTTAACCCCTGGAGATCAGCTACGCTCCATCCGATTGCCTTGTGGGTTTCTTTCAAGAAACCTCTATCAAAAGAGATTGTTGATCTCCAGTCAAATACGTTGATATAATGACTGGGAACATATCTGGCTCTCCCGTAAGGATTCTTACTTCATACTCTGCAACAAGGTCTTCAGTTCTAGACAACTGGGAGGTGGCAAATATGGCTTCTGAAATGTCTGAGTGAAGGCTACCAGATCTGCATGGGAAAACTCTCACTGCAACTGAAAATCTGACGAAGACGGCCCTGCTGGTATATCTGTCAACTGACATGGATCGCTTTCCGCCCTAGCTATTAGCTCTGAAGGAATCATACATGGTAAATAGTCGTCAAAGTCTTTGCAATCAATGTCTGAATCCAAGGGATCTGAATCTAAAGCACGTGAGATGAAATATGCCTCGCTATCCAGGTCACGATCACCAGCCTCTAAGGTGCCATGTGTCATGAGTGTGCTCTCCTAAGTCTCATCTACCATGATCTTGAATCCACGGTGTCTGTAGGTATGATAAGAGCTCGTGATGCCGGGATATGCCCAAACTACTTCATCATTTGTAATGATAAAATTGCACTCATAGTGGATGTCTAGTTCTGCATCTGTCATCTGCTATGAGTCACTCGTCTGCTCTGAGCACGATTGTCTCTATTTGTACACCCTCACCCTCGATGTGAAAGTATACCTTCCCGCTATCATGATCAGACACTGCCTTCTCTATGGCCAAGAAGGACATCATAAAATAATGGGGATATCTGTCACAGACTCAGGGATCTCCATGTCCAATAAAATAAAGTCCACGAGAATTTTAGGCCCTGAATTATGATGACCATGTCTTTGAGTAACCCCTTCGGCCTCTTGACAGATCTATCAGCAAACTGAAGTACTATCATGCTCTGTCTAAGAGGGACAAACTCGAATCGGTCGAGTAAGGCTAACAGAAGAAGGTTAATCGAAGAGCCGCTGTCTAATAGAGTACGATCGAACTGTTGCTCATGAATGTGACATCTTACATATGGAGCTCTTGCATCGGGTCTCTTGGCTGGCAAACCGGTTTTGAATCGTGAAGCATGTGGTATGAGTAAGCACATGGATCTCTGCATTGTGGTTCCTCCTCTTCCTACGGATGGTGGTCTTCTCTCTCAAATTCTGCTGGAAGAGGGGGATGTGCTCTAGTGCCTCCTATAGAGTCGGCTGTATCTGGAATCGATCTATCATCTGCTCGTTGAACTCTAACTGATGTCTCTTTTTTGAATTTTCTTTTGAATCCCTTTCCTAAGAGGAGTGTTTAAGGGAAGGGGAACGGAGGGACCCTCTCCAAAAGATGAGGGTCAGGAATAGGTTCTTGTCCAGGAAATGTGTTAGAATCCATGCACTGGTCATCAAGCAAAATGGATGGACTCACAGGAGATATAGAAACCTTTCCTTTATTCTGATTTTTATTTTGTTTTACCATTTTTTTTGTATTTTTTCAAAAACTTTCCTCAGGTACAAAATGAGGTAGCACAACAGAAGGAAAAATGGTGGCATCAGCACCACCTACAACATCTGACTAGCGGCATCAGCACCGCTCTCTGGCCGAGCATCTAGAGTAATGGTGGGCATCAACACCAATGTCTGCATCTGGAATCACGACGGCCTCAGTACCATAGGCTGGATCAACATCCTTGGTGGTTTCAGTGCCACTGTCATCATCATCATGATCAGCGACATCAGTACTACTACCATCCTCGTCTAGTGCTCCATAATCTACCTGGGGTCATCGCTCAGACGAGGTACCGCCGGCTGGCATCCTACTGCTCCTAAGTGTCACAAAATCTGCATCAAATACATAGGAAGAAAATATCCCCCAAAATATCACTAGGAGTGGTGGTCTCTGTAAACTGTATCTGCTCAGATTTCCTCTTCAGATTGTTCAGGTAGGTTCAATCTGAGCGGGTATGGTGGCCTTGTCCTTGACAATCTCCCTCATTTCCTACCGGAACTCATCCATCTCTCGCCGGAAGGATACCTGCTGGTCAGTGAGTAAGCAGACGAGATCATCAAGGGCTGGGTTCTCATAGATAGGTGCATGAGAACCAGACGGGTTGCCTCGCTGGAAATGAGGCTGAGTCTGCTGCTACTGCTGGTAGTAAGGAGGAGGCTGGGAATACTGAGCATGAAGATGTGTGGACTCCACTGATGTCCCCGGTATGAGGGGTGAGTACCCTGCTGTTGGTGGTACAGCTGGGAGTGATGGGGCTGTTGTTGCTGGCTGCTCTACCCTCCCTGAGCTGGAGGTTGCTGCTGAGAAGAGGTGCCTCCAGTGGACCATCGAAAGTCAGGATGGTCACTATGAATCCCATGCTAAGGTTGGTACTAGGAGTACCAAATCCCGTTGACTTTCATCAATGGCTCCTGCTCAAGGTGTGGAGGGGGAAGGGTTGTCAATGGCTGATCTGACTGGTAGACCACCATCTGAGTGTCTGGAGATGGTGGTGGTTGCTGGTAGTACTGGGGCTGCTAAACCGGTTTTGCCTAGATATGGTGGATTTGGCGGTATGAGGCAGATGGCTGGGTAGAGCTGCTAACTGGATCGGCCCGTGACCTGAGATGGGGCTGAGAAGCCGTCTGTGCCTCATGGAGACACATGATCTGAGTCTTTAGATAACTCAATATATGTGCCAACTGATCAATCTGGTTCAGGCCTTGGCACTGCTTCTTCTCTATGATCTCAATTCGGTCAAACTTCTCACTGATGATGCCCATGTCGGCAGCTGAAGACTTGACAAGTGTTGTTGTTGTCGACGAAGTAGAAGGATCGGCATCAACACGTGCAATCCTCTGATAGGAAATGGCTTGTGGGAGGGGATTCCCCTGAGTGTAGACTCGGGTATGGGAAATCATAGTATAGTCCTATGCCATCTCCTCATAGATGACCTAGACCTGGTCCTCGTCCTTGGCAAAATAGGACCCTCCGCACGAGACATTTACTAAACCCTGCAGCTCTGGTGTCACCCACAGAAAAAACTCTGAACAAGGTTGGGCTTGGATATCTCATGATGTGGACACCAGTCAATGGGCTCTCTAAATCGATCCCAAGCCTCATGAAACTGCTCGTTCGGGATCATGGTGAAATTTCTTATCATCACTCTAACTGTGTTGGTCTGGCCGAGTGGATAGTACTTATTCAAGTACTCGATCTGGAGTTTCTCCCATGTGGTGACATACCTCCCCAAATGCTTCAGCCAGTAGGCTGCTCTGTCAACTAGGAAAAATGAGAAGGCAATCATCTTGATAGTGTCCTCGTCCACGAATCTGTCGTGGACAGTTCTGCAAATCATCTCAAATTCCTACAGATGGAGGTGCGGGCTCCTCGGTGGCTAGCCCATGGAACTTGTGCAGAAGCTGGATCGTCTGGGGGAGAAGCTCGAAGTCACCAAGGATTTTTGGTAGCTGGTTCCAACGGTGAGTGAGGGTTTCACCAGGATTGTGCAACTGCCTCATCGTCCATGCTGGTCTCTATGGGTCCTGCGACTCCTCGGGACGTCCGTCTCCTTCTCCAGCTGATGGTATCTCTCCACCGGTTGTCTCTGCGGCTCTGCTCTACCCGCTCGCATCTACGTGAGTTCCCTCCTCACCTCGTCCATGAAAACTCTTTAGTCCTGAATCTGTCGATGCATGGTCTCCAGAGAAGCAAGCAGTGTGTTGTTGATGGTGGTCTGGTCCAATACATAGGAAGAAGTCAGCGGCTACTCATCAATGTGGTTCTCACCGCTGGCCATCTCTTGGGTCTCTGTAAAGGCAAAAGACCCCAACTCAGGTGTTGTCAAGCAAACAAATAACTGCGTTGGCCTCTGCTCTGGCACCTCAAGAATGGAAGAAGGGTGGTTGAGGGGGAACAGGGTGGTGGCGAACTTGGGTTCAGAGAGGGTCTGGGCTCTCTGAAGCTGCCCTAGATGAATGGAGAGGAGTGCTCAAAAGCGGTGCTGTCAAAGGTAGCCTAAGGGACCTCCTTCACATCATCTTGATCTAGGGATTTATGAGGATTGGATCTGAAATGCAAACAAGATAAGAAGTCAAACCCCCTTTTCACCTACTCAACAGGAGTTGATGACCGTGAAAGATTGGTCATTAATCTTGTAAATTTTTATTAAGATGATCAATCAATCTATCAGAGCGATTAAACGAGTTGTTGGGAACCCAATGCTCCTAGGAGACTGGCCCAAATCTCGCAAATAGTTTTTCCCAACCAGTATGGGTGCAGACAGTTTACCGACTACCCGATCTGTCCAATATGCTAAGAAAGTCCCGGACCGATTACCGGCTACCCGGTAAAATCCTCACTAGAGAACAACTAGCTACAAGACCAATAGTTTGAAAGGAGTTCAGGCGCGGCTCTATCATAGTATACGGGTCACTCTCTCGCAGCAGATAAATCAACCAATGAGGGGTGACTCTCCCCAAAGCAAAGATTTTTAGGTGAAGTCTATTTTGGGGTCAAGTTTGCATTAGCAGTCCCAATTTTATTTTATTTTCACTTTTTATGTATTTTTCTGAAATAAAACAACACCTAACAAATTTTCTAATTTCCTTGATTATTTTTTAGTCCAATAAAATAGGGGGAGGAAGTCGGAAAAGTTGATGTACGATCAAACACAATGATGCATGCAGAGATAAAATGTGTACCTGACTCCAGCACTCTACATGTAGGGTGATCCGTGCATAAAATGAAGACTGAAAGTAAACTATCTATATGATGCACGAGGAAATTGTCCCTAGGTGAGCAACTTTTATTAATCATGAAGAACAATAGCTAACTATTGGGAAGAGAGACCGAGTTCGATCTTTGATGCCGATCGGTGCCCACCATAATGGGTACTGTCAGCACTGTATACGGCCTCTCTCGACACGTGGTCTCTAATCCCAATGAGTTAACTTTTTCAAATTTATTTTATCTAAGTCCAATTACGATCTATAGGAACAGATAAGCAATAAGGTATGGAGACCCTAGATAATTACGTCACAATCAATAAGAAATCCTAAAACTAGGGGCTAAAAATCTTGAGAATCAAATAGAAATAAAATCAAAGAATCACGAAAAACTACGGTGAGGTCCCCTGAGTACACCGATACTCGGCGAAACAGACCTCGAAAAATCTAAGTCCAAAGAGTCTCAAAGTCTAAAATTATTACAATAATAAAGGTTTTTGCAGCCGGGTCCTCCAAAAGCAAAGTGGATCGCCCTCAGGCAGTTCCTCGCACAAAAAGAAAAATAGAGAAATATCAGAAACAAATATAAGAGATAGATAAGAGAATAATAAAAACTGAAATAAGACTACTAAGCCGTGTCCCCAGCAATGGTGCCATTCTGATGAGCGGCCTACGGACTAGGGTGAAGTATCAAAATAAAATAACGATCGTTGCGACAATCGGTCGACCTAATTGAGAAAATAAAACCACTCAATAAAATCAAGAACTCAAATGTAAGTGGTTTGCTATTTTTATTTACCTCGTATATCTACCAAGATTGAACATAAGGAGCAAAAAAAGAACAAAGTAGTCAAATTTTAAAAATAAAATATATTTTAGTGGTTTTTAATTTTTTAGATTTTTTATTTTTAATAAGGAGACAAACAAGCACAACACTCTTTTTGGATTTTTCAAAATAACCAAAAATATTCAGAAAATAAAACTAAAAATATTTTGGATTTTCTAAGTTTTAAGGTGTCTTTGGTAAATTTTCTAGATTTTTTCAAATGTTTTGTGATTTTATAAAAATCAAATAGTGATAAAAATATAAAACAGTGCACAACCAGGACCAAGTTGTAAATTAAAAATACGTAAATGCCTTAAGGTCCTGGATGATAATTTTATGATAAAATATAAATAAAAACCTACAAATAGGAACTAAAAATACAATTTTTGAATTTTTTTTCTTTAATTTTATATGATTTTTTAAAAGTTTTTGGTGGTTTTATGATTTTTAGGGTTTTTATAATTAATGTTCAAACAAAATTAAAACTGAAATTAAAACACAATAAAAGGCAAACATAGGAGTTTTGTGGAAGTTTTAAACCATTTTTCAAATTTTTATGATTTTTCTAACTTAGACATGACACTTTTTTGTGGTTTTTGAATTTTTAAAAATAGAAATTGCAATCAAATTAACCCACAAAAATTACAATAAAAACTACACATCGATAGAAGCTAGTAGTAATTTTTAGGCAATTTTTAGAATTAATTCAAGAATTATTAAGTCTAATAAAAAGTGTGCAATTAATAACAGTTCACAGGGACCAAATCACAAATAATTTAAGTTTGCAGACCAAACAGATAACACAATATAAAAGCTTAAGGTCGATTCTGTAAATTCCCAGCCAATTCACGCACATGCTCAATGTTCAACGTACAGGGGTATGAATGCAAATTCTAAAAACATCCCAATAATTCAACAACAACAGAAGAGTCCAAGGCAGAATGTGTAAATATCCCAAAGAACACATGAGCACACACGTGCTTCAGACTCGGAGGGACTAAAATGTAAACATGAAAAACCACGAGGTCCAAACTGTAAATGTTCTTAACTACATATTTTATTTAACAGTCTAAATATAAAAACTAAAACAAGCAAGGGCACAAGAGAAATATACCCCAATAGGGCACGTGGCACACGGTGAAGAGGGCGCTATCATACGACTCTGATCATTCTCTTCTACGCATCTGATGACTCAAAATCTGTCGGGTGCGTACGTGTCAGATGTGCCAGGGGGTCCTAGTCTAACGGACCAAAAGTTGCACGGTCGGGCAGCTGTGATGTAATCTGGCGGAAACGTGCTCATCCAACGGCAGAAGGAGGGTCTGCAAGAACAAGGCCCCATCGAACTTCAACCAAGCATCGGAGGAGATCCGACGCTCCGATGAAGGGTCGGAAGAGTCCAGCATGCTTGTGGAAGTGATGCGCATCCGGTGGTGGGCTCCGATGAAGGCGACAACGGTCAGATGAGCGTGAAGGTGAAGGCCCTCCTGGAGCTGCTCTGCATGAGCGACTGGGGGTTCAAAATGGTCTCCAGGCACGCGTGAGTACCTACAAGGGGTCCTATGCTCGAAGACAAGGCTCAAACAATGGTTATTTAAGCAACACAACAAGGAAAGTGGGGTGGTATGCGAGTCGACCTCCGGCAGAGATGAAGGAAGGAGATCTGGGTCCTAATCTCGTTATGATGGGTGAGCCTCGAGATGACAAGGTTGCGTAGGAATGTGTGGGGTTAGTCAAGGTGTCGATCGATGCGGTGGAAGTGCGTAGCGGGGCTCCGACCAGTTGGTCGGAGCTGGGGAACTAGTGGTGGCGATGAAATGGATTGACGGATCGAAAGCGGAAAGAAGGGATATAAAAACGATACCTAAAGGTTCAGATGAACTCCTAAGCTCCAGGCGAAGGTGGTCGACAGGGTCTTGTCCTCGACCAAGTTGTCGTTGGCTGGGAGGCTTCACGTGACGGAGCTCCAACCAAGTCGTGAGATACAAGCCTCAGGCATCTCCGGATGGTCATAAGCCTCTCCTCCAACAGTTGTCACTTTGGTGAAGGTGGCTAAGGGTCTGTGGTGGCACGAGGGATGAGCTGTCAGGCGTTGGAGGCAGGAGGAGAGGTTATATAGGATACCCAGGGGTCCAAAGGGATCAGAGTGTGGAGCGGAACCCTAGGTAGATCCGATTGCGCCTAGGAATCCGCGAGGATCAAGGATGTTCGGGCTTTAATCGGGCGCAGGAATCGAAGCAATCGGAGGTTTGGGTTGGGCACTAAAAAGTGGAGAAAACGCTCCGGCGAAGCATGTGCGAACCAATCCGATCTGGAAGAGACCGTTGACTGGGGTCAATGGTCTGACGTGGACCAACGAGAAATCAGGATGTACAAAAATAAAAGAAATTAGAATTAAAATAATAAATGAATTTAAAATTAAAAAAATATAAAATAAAAAAATGTTTGTTATTTTATAAACTATTTTTTATTTTAATTATTTTTTATGAATAATAAAATAGTGTATATACAGTATATAGTATTATATACATGTATAATATACCTGTGTATTTTGTACAAGTATTTTAATTCTATTATTTTTACAAAAATACTTTTATTTTATATTTTATTTATTTACAACATAATTTTAGGAGTATAAAATAATTTTTATTTTATTTTTATAAATAATTTAAGGGTGTAAAATAAATAGTTGATGTAGTATGTATATGTGTATTTTATACAAAGGTTTGATGATTTTTATTTTTATTTTATTAGTTTTTTTATTATTTATAATGTTATATACAAGGGTGTAAAAAGAATAAAATAATTGTATTTTGTCACAAATAAATAAGTAAATATTATGTACAAGTATATGTGATATGTACAATACATAGTGAACCCTTATCTATCTCTACTTATTCTTTTTGTGATTAGGTCAAGACTTGACCTTCTCTTGGGGTTTGAGTCACTCTGTATTTATTTTAAATACATCATTCCTTTTCTTTTCTCTTTATTCTTTTATTTTTTTTCAAATAAATGCAAAATATGAGATATTAACAATGACATGTAAAATGCTAAGTTATTGTATTTACAGGTATCTACAGGTGATTTTGCCAAAAAGAAGAGCTAAAATAAAAGAATAAAGAGTGAGAATCATAGATTCATCAGATACTTTATACAAATAAAAATATAAAAAGAGAATACAATTAAATTAGGGAGAAGAATACAGGTTAATAAATAGGAAATGGCCTTACAAATATCTAAAGTATTTTTAAACAATAGAGGGGATGCTCAAATAGATTTTTGTTTTTGTATTTTTGAGTTGTATGGATTTTTTTATAGAAAATGGAAAAAATTTTCAATGTTTTTAGATTTTATGCACAATATGGGAAGTTTGGGAAAGCTTTTTGGATGCTTATGGACCATTGGAGACACGTGCCCCTGAATTTGTTAGAATTTTTGGGCAAAAATTGTTTTTATAATGATTTTTCTATTGAAAACAAGGATTTTTGTTTTTAATTTTTAGAAAATAGATAATGATAATATTAACTGAAAGAAAACTTATGTTGAGTAGAAAATTTATAGGGGAATATTGGGGCAAAAGATCTTGGTAAAATATAACTTGAGGTTCTTAATAAGGAAGAAAAGCTTAAGCTGACTTTTAATTTAAAGTACACAACACAACAAAATATGCAAAATAAAAGAGTTTATTGTTCACTAAGTGTGTATGCACTACTCTGAATATTTCCATCCTTTAATTCTAACAAAAATAGTCTAAATTTATTTTTGGATCGAAACATGTAGTTTTTACAAAATAAATTCTACATAACTTATGCAATGTTAAATAATTTATGGGCTAACTATAAGGTACCGTTTGGTAAGGGGGTTAAACTCCCCTTTGGGAAGTTTACCTCCCTTAACCCACCCTCCCTCTCTCTCATGTGGGCCCCACTTTATTCCTTTTTTAAAAAATTAAATAAATCAATTTTGCATCATCAATCCTATCAAAAAATAATATATTATACCATCATATAATATAAAAATTATAAACTACTCAACTTCTACTCACTTTTCCAAACTTCAATACAATCACATCACAATAACTACTCACTTTTTCAAACTTCAATACAATCATATCACAACAAACCCACTTCTAACCCACCCATAGTTTAACCCTCTATCCAAACACCAAAATTCAAAAACGGGTTACCCCCTACCAGTTTAACCCGCCTTAACCGGCTAACCAAACGGGCCCTAAAAGCTTAAGATATTTAATAGAAGCTGATAAAATTAAAATCACTCGGAAATGATTAGAAACGAGCAAGTTAGGGACTAAAATGTAGATTTAAATCAATTTTTAATTCTAACACTAGAAACACTGAATTTTGCATCAAAAAATGGTCCCAAAATGAATGCAAACTGGTCCATAAGAGTGATCGCAAGTAGTTGTTGCGGCCATAGGTGGCCGCAAGCACTGTTCCTGCATGTCAAGCCCGGCAAATCCTTCTGCGACCAGGTTGTGGTCAAAGTATGGTCCCCACCCCAGGAACGACCACAGTGATCCCAAGGGGTCGCACCTTGGGCTCGACTTGAAAAAAAAAGATGGGTTTTGTGTCCACAAGGAGGACACGTATGGATGCAAACCTGATCAGAACAGAAAAAAATTGAAATACCTAATTGTATTACCTGGTTAAGCGTCGCTCCGACATACATGCAGTTGTCTCCTCCTCCCTAATATTTTCCTCCTCCTCCTTCTTCCTTCTCCTCCTCCCCTCAATCTCCTTCTTCTTCTGTCTCACTCTAGCCTCTTAGTTCCCATTCCTCCTACTTGTGCTCATCTCCTTTCTTCCTCATCTCTACTTCCTCCTTCTCCACATCCTCCTTCTTCATGCTCCTAAAATTCTTCTTCTCGATCATCTTCCTGTTCCACCTCCTCCTTTCTCTTCTTCTCCTCGCCTTCCTCCTCTTCCTACTCCATCTTCTTCTTATTCCTATAATTCCTCTTCTTGATCATCTTCCTCCTTCTTATGATCTTCTCCTCGCCCTCCTCCTACTACTACTCCTCATCATCCATGTACTTCTCCTTATCTTGATCCTCTTCATCTTCCTTCTTCCTCATTCAAGCACATACACATTCACATAGGCATAAAGCACATACATATGTAAAGCATGAAATCAACCAAGTTGAAAGCACTTGCAACAAGAAGAAGTTAGGTAAAAATACAAATCTATTGACAAAATTCTAAATTTCAAACATATGTACATACATTCATGTATATTATTCTTTAATAACTAAACATGATGCACTTCATACAAAACAAAAACAAAAAGAGCGTTGTTGCACGCTACTTCCACTACTTCTGTGAGATCTTGTTTTCTTTATAATTTCTTTTTGCATTTTGTTAGAGAGAGGAATTCAGAATCAGCAACTGCATTGCCACTCCCTTTCTTTTCGTTTTGCTTCTTCCTCACTCTCGCGAATCAAGACTCCGCAAGGAAACACCTGTTGTTGTACCTCGTCTTATTCATATGTCTCCTCATCTTCTTCCCCTTCCTCCTCCTTATCATCGTTATCTTCCTAGATGACTTTCTTCTTTCCAGCCTTCAAGGGTTTCCTATAATATTACAAAGATTAGTACATGCATAAGAATAATAAATTTGAATGCAGTATGTAATTCATTACGCAACATAGATACGGGCCTCCAGGGTGGTAACTCGAGCATTCATACCATCTAATATGGTGAGAACTTTGTCCTTATCATCCTCTATTTTATCTAGTTTATCGAGATTTGCAGTCAGCTTCGATGTCTGTGTGTATTGCGAGGGTGGTGGACAATAGACACTAGTCGTACCAGGAGTGTCAGGCTAAAGTCCAAGGAGAAGTTGGGGTGGAGTACCACACAAGGCTTGCCTCATATTCAACCCCACCTGTCATCCATCAATAACCTCTTACCAAAGCTTGGGATCAAATTGCGGCCGCTCTTCCGCTGGAATGGGCATGTACTTCTCCTCAAAAATTACATCATAGCGATCATACAAAGATCAATAGTTAGTAAGTAAACTTAAATTGTGTGCATATGATTCATCTCTGAAAATACTTACTGCCACAAACTGGGTTGTGTTGGTTGACCACACAATCCTACGCATGGGCATCTTGGACCAACATTCCCTAAGAGTCAGTTCATGCCGGGAAGTCGCTTCCTGTCAGGATTAATATCAGGAGTAGTGTCTGAACAATGGAGAAACACATTTAAGCTCTAGTTTACACGTACATTTCACAACGCACCATCCCAAAGCTTTTAGATCCGTTGGTGGATTTGATCTCCTGATTCTCCCGATTAGCGTGTCTCGCAGTAGATTGTCTCTCAAAGACAGTAAAAGAGAACATATCACAATACCGACTCTACTTACAACTCGATGCACAATATAATGTACCATATCATTGGATCATTAGTATATATGATTAGAGCATATACCACTCGAGGGTGCACCATGGAGGATTAAATTCTTTCACCCTCTCGAATTTTCAACCCTCTAGATTTATGATCGATGCCTTCCTTGCCTTGTAAATGTTATTAGTGACCCATTTAGTTGCCAGGTGGGTCAACTTGTGAAGGTACATCTCTCTAATATGACCGAAAGGGATGACATATGTATTCCGCTTCGAGTAAGTAATCATATACGATATCTTTAGTGCAAGGATGAGAAAGAAAAAAGGAATCAAGGAACTCAGATAGACCCCATCCAAAATTCTCTGATGATCATGTGGAGTCCATATGTAGTCCTCGCAATCTTGGAACTTCATCCAAGTTGTGCACAATTCATTCGCCGCATTCACATAGTCGATCTTGTCAATTCTTCCAAGCCTTGCACAATCCATTTAATCACCTCGTTGAGAATTCCATAATAACTCAAGCTATCTTCGCCATAACATGATTCTGATATCAGGACACCAGAATTATATATAGTTAATCCTTTGTGACGAGTGAATCTAAATCAGCTGGCATAGAACACCTCATGTATTTGGGTTGTGTAATTTGGACATAAAGCGAAGTCATGCAACAACTTCAACTTTGCATTGCTCAGGTCCAACAATTTAACACAGCTTCTAAACCACTTCACAAAATGTCTCTAGAACTCATCAACCACCTCATTATCATTGAAAGTAGGATTATTCGTTGATATTATGTTCATATATTCTCTTAATATAAAAAATCAAATAACAATTGCATTGTCAACCAATGATTATGAATATGTATATTAAGAACGTGCTCGGTAAGAATAAAACTCCATAGTATTATCTCCGTAGTATAGCATGTGATGATTTGGACATGCATCAATCTGTACCTCTGGCATACCTAAACTACTCATTATTATCTTGATTTTGTAAAAAAATTAGTTGGTAGTTCATTTCTCTCAGGCAGCATTCGCGTTATTAATTTAATCATGACATCAAAACAAGTATCAGTCATATTATATTGATTCTTGGCTAACAACAACTTGGCAACGGTAGACAACTGTGAAAAGGTATTGCACCCAGGCCAAAGAGGTTCCTATACCCTTACATAACAATTCATCAATTTGCTGATGTTCCCCCTCGTTGTCCTCTATATGAAATGTATGATTGAAAATGGGTCCGACGACATCTCTGACCATTTGGACAAACATGTTATCACGAGGTTCTGAAGGCTCATATCTCTTGTCTTTTCTCCGTGAACATACCATGTCTTATACCGGTCAGTAAATCTCTTTTGACATAAATTTTCTTTTTGTTATGTTCCTTGAAGCTTTCTTTAATAGATCACACTGGTTGCATACACATATGATCTTCCCATCTTGATCAACAAGGCCTAGTCCCTTAGCATAAGCAAACCTAAGGAAACCCTCCACGCTATCCAAGAATGGATCTCTCATAGACCCGTCAGCATTAAAACGGTTGTACATCCATGCTCATGTAAAATCCATCGTCGAGCTGAAGCTAATAAGATAGTTTGAGTAAAAACATAGTACATAAACACTGTAGGAAAGCTAAATAAACCTGCTACGCCATCTTGTCATTATCAAACCAAATATATATTTGTAGTACACCTAATTTCTCAAAGATCGCATTGACTTCTAAAACCTTATATATCATTGTCTTAAATCTATTATACTAATTGTAGGATATTAGAGGACAACTGTATTCCATATATTATCACTTGAGCCCATCCATAAAGATTCGAACCCTACTATAAGATAATTGTTGTCACATGCTAGTTTATATCTGCCCAAAATTTGATGGCATAGCTCTACACCGCTCCAGTACACCCCATAAACAATCATGATCATCGTTGTAGATAATGAGAGCATTTTACAATTGATTTGGTATACTGAAGAGGAACGTGTTATTCTAGCGAATTTCGGACATATATAAACTACCTCTGCATGCGACACCTATCACCTCACAATAGGGTTTGAATCTTTATGTATCCCCATAGGTTGGGACCTCCAAACTAAGGAAAGCCACATAAATGCAGTATTATACGGACACCTTACTTCTTCCATTTGTACTTGCTACAAATGAGAGCTATAAGATGTCCTTAAAATATTTAATCATCTATGTCGGCCGGGTATTTACATATATTTAGTTGGTTTACGAGGAGATATGAGTTATGTGTTAAAGTATTTATTATGATCATTTTTGGGAATGCACCTGCAAAAAAAGGTCTTCCACCTGCACACATCAAAATCAATGACCATTGGACTGAGATGTCCCATTCTGTTGTGAGTCCAATGATTTTGTCAAAAATAAAAAAATATAATACTTTATGAAGTGATGAAATCTTTCCATGTGTTGCACACCCCCACACATTATGCAGGGACACACACACACCCGGTGTTGGAGGCACGATGTGTGATTTGTTTCATGCTATTTTACATGTACATACTTTTTTAACCTAATTATCTACCTAACTACAAATTATTGTACCGCATATTGTCATATTAATTACGGCTTTATGTGATATCTAAGTTATCACTTGTGTACATTTTAATGTGACAAATATGGTAACCAATGATCACATGGATAAATTTATACATACACATATACTCACACTAGTGCATGCACTTATACATACATATATACATATACACACATACATATTCATATACATACATATACGTAGAGAGAGACCTATACATATATACATACAAACACACATACACACTATTCATATGCATACATATACGTAGAGAGAGAGATATACATATATGCGTACATACACATACATACACACACATACGCACATACATATTGCACACACACCTACATTCATGAACATACTTGCTTACATTCATAAACATGCACACATACACATACACATGTACATATTATATACACACATGCATACATTCATACATATGCATACATGTATACACATACATAAACATACGTACATACACACATACATACATATACATATACATGCATACACATATGCACATCCATACTTTTTTTTAAACGTTCCAGAAACACACATACATAAACAAACACACACATACATACATATGCATACATACTTTTTTTTAAACTCTACACATGCATACATATACATGTGTATTTGCGCACATACACCTACATACACACATACATATACATACATATATGCATACATACACATACATATATCTAAAAAGTTTCCCATTATGTTAGCTAGATTTAATACTTCTCTACCCCCATCTCTCTTACTCTCACTAACGGTTCTAGGGTGGAGGATGACAAAGAGCATAAGAGTTGGGAAAAAGAAAATGAGATGAGTTTAAATAAGGTGCACCACAAATCAAAGTTGAAGGTTTGCCAATGGTTATTCAAACATCTTAAAGCATGCATCTTTGATTGTTGAACATGCAACAACAACAACCAAACTTTTTCCCACAATTAAGTAGGGTCAGCTATATGGATTCTCTACCTCCATTCATATATATTTTGGGTCATATGCTTAAATCCAAATAACTAGTCTCGCATCTTCTAACTGGTGCATCAACCGATCTCCTTTGCAAATGACCAAACCATCTTACGCGGTTATCTCTTATCTTATCCTCTTTCAGAGCTACACCAACTTTCCTTCTGATCGTATCATTCTGAATCTGATCTTTTCATGTATGACCACACATCTACTTTAGCATTTTCATTTCTGTTACTGTCATTCTCTACACATGTCCTTGTTGTGTAGAGAATTAAAGGGAGCATGTTGCGAGCATCTCATTATATACTTAAACGTAATCATACATACATGCATTCTACTCAAAGCGTGATTGTTGAACATGGTGTGTTAAAAATTAAAGGGTCCAAAGGTAAAGTGTGCATCATCTTGCGAGCATCTCTTATATACTCAAACATAAATATGCATACATACATTCATAAACAATACCTAGTCATTCAAAAACATGCTTAATTTAAATAAATACATGTCTACAACAATAATAATCAAGAATAACAACATAATCTTCTTCTATTTTTCTCTCCTAAATATTTCATCGAACATGTAGAGTACAAAGAAAAAACCTAACATGCATCTAAACAAATAATCAAAGTCATTGAATAGAAAAAAGAAAAGAGATGGAAATGTACATATAAATCGAGTCGGATGCGAGGATGAGGCAACATCAATGGGCCAAGGTGCTCAACGAGGCAGAGGAGGAGGTGGCGGTGCCAAGGAGTAGCTTGCAAGTAGAAGGAGAAGGGGAGATGGGGACATAAATGAGAGGTAGTGGTGGCATTTAGCATAGAGGAGGAGGAGGAGGCGGCAGATAGCAGAGAAGAGGAGGAGAAGGTGGTGGTTGGGGGATAGAGGAGAAGGGTTTTGGGGTCAAATGAGAAATGAGAGGGAGGGAGTATAGTCTGTCTAATATTTTCGCATGTTTTGCATCCATTGTTGCATCCACCAATGCTCGCTCATGCTCGCAAACATCTGTGTCCACTTGTGCACGCAAGATATGCTTGTAGATTTTAAAATCTCTGCTTCGAGTGATTTGCGTCCACCCTTGGCAACATTGTGGATGCAAATAGTTTTTCGTCCAGGACCGATCACTTGTGGATGCAAAATTGTACCAATTAAATGCCTAATTTCTTGTAGTGTAAAATAAATAGACAATGATGGGAGAGCAAATATTGCAAAATATTTTCCTCTTTAAAATAGCCTCCTAGGAGGGACTCTTTATGGCTTAAGAACACATTTAAAGACCTAGGTATACATATGTATTTCATACATAAAAATATTTTCTTAAGAAAAAATAATCCATGAATAACTAATTCATGCAACTGGCACTATAACAAACACATTATTAGTAGAATTCTTTAACTACATTACTTTTAGCAACGGATTTTTGAATGATTATCGCAAGTCAAACTTTTTGTTTCCACAACTATAAAATCCGACGACATAGAGGTAGATCACATATCTCTTGATAGTCAATCATGTTGCTAAAGAGTATCGAAGATTTAATGGAATGATTCAGGAGAGTTAGTAAACTAGTGACCTAAACGAGGTGGAAGAGATGTTGATATCAACCTGTCCAACTGATGGTTCTTTCTCCCGATAAGCTCAAATCCGCTAGCATTAAAAAGGTTGCTCCTGATTTTTTTCCGGTCGTCATTCTCAGTTGTATGAAAGATAATGGTAGTTAATGGCTTTCCTATTCATACTAGATCTTTGTCAAAATAGTCTAGAAAAACCTCTTAGGGCAAGGTTGGATGGGATTGATTGCTCAAAAGGGGTAAGAGCTAGGGAAAAAATATATCATCACTACAAAATTTTTTGAAATATTTGTATAATTGTATGATTACCTTCGTTATGACTTTCTTTGTATATATGTTAATAATATTATGGATATTTACACCCATAACCCCGAGTAGTTTCATAATTACCCCTGGAACCCTCGATAATCACGAATTACATCCATGACCTCGAATAACCGCTCCGTTTTACACCCATAACCTTCCGTTAGTTTAGCTCATTAACTCAACCAGATAGCTGAGTTAATCTAAACAATCATTGATCTAATGGCTGATATTAATAAAAAAAAGAAAGAAAGAAGAAAAGGAGGTCGGCTTCCAGGGGGAGGGAGCTCGGACTTGGGCCGGGGGGGGGGGGGGGAGCGCTTGACCTGGTCTGGAGGATGTGGGGCTTCCAGGCGGGGGTGTTCCGCTAGGGTGGTCAAGCTTCCATGGGGGGAGGGCTTCGAACGGTGGCTGGTTTTGGCGGGGAATGGACTGCGAACAGGAGCTGGGGGGGGGGGGGGGGGGGGGGGTGGATGGAGCTCGGGGGGCAGTTTGATGGGAGCGAGCGGGAGGGCATGGAGCTCGCATGCGAGAGGACGAAGGCACGGGGAGGGATGGAGCTCGCATGCTGGAGGCGGACGCACGGGGCAAAGGGAGCTACTTGCCGGGGATGCGCGGGGTGGAGGCCTTAGACTTGCTGGGGGAGGGTGACATCATTTTATTTGATCTACAAATGGCATCATGTTATAAATATGATGTGTTTCGAGGGCAAAATGGCCAACATATGACTTTCTCCGTCATAGTTAACAGAGAATTAAGACGGAACTTCACACAGGGTTATGCCATGTAAAGGTTAAGCATTATTTAGAGTTCTGGATGTAATTCGTGATTATCTAAGGTTTCTTAGGTAATTATGAAATTACTCAGGGTTATGAGTGTAAATATCCCATAATATTATCTTAGATGAAACTACTAATACCATATAATTTAAAGTAACTCAATCTATATTCAACTTATTTAAAAAAAAAAGTTTTCATTGCCGCGACATTTGTACAAATTATGGTGATGGGGATTCCGATGTCGAAAGCTAGATGTTTCATAATCACAAAATGTTTATTTTGTAGTGTATTGTATTTTATGATGGTTATTCAAAGATTAATATAGTGATTTTGTGTTATATCTTTCGATGTTAAATTTATAGCAAAGAATATTATTCATGATTTTTGTGAAACTATTTTTAGCTTTTTGAAATTTCGATAGCTAATACCATACTTGTCTCTATCTATTGGCTTTCTCAAAAAATAACGAAAAAGTGAACATATAATCATCATTTTATGAACTGTTAACAACGGTTATAATATTTGTTGTGAATTATAAGAATATCCATTGCGAATTCTAAGAACAAAAGGATAATTCTATAATGGATAATATCTGCTATTAAAAATTTAATATTGAAAGATAAGACAAAAAAGTAAAATTATTCGGACATGTCACAAGCCAATTTTATTATTGTGACAAAATCATAAAATGGAATGCATATGGAAAAGGAACAAAGAGAGAGCCAATTAACTATTACACATGCCAAAGCCTGAACCATTTTTCAATCACGAGGAATCATCTTGTGTACTTTCAGTGAAGAGAACCCATTGTTTTCATCGAGCAAACTTTCGCTATTAATATATGTTCCTAGTAGTTGTTGGTTTCCATTTTCTCCACAATTTCCTCCTCCTCATGGCCATTTCTCTTTTTATTGAAAATTGATATATATATAGAGAGAGAGAGAGTAAGCAAGAGAAAGAAGCAATTGACGGCAATCAAAGACGTGATGTGACGAGATTAGAAGGTATTTCCTCTTTGGGCAATGGGTGACACCTTCACGTAGTAATACGGTGAAATTAGACCCTATATATATCGATGCTATCAAATCGTTGGTCTTCTCCACTTCCACGTAGATGGCTTCTCTCCGCTTTCAAAATTGCGGCTATCATGTTCTTTCATCTTAACAGCGATATATGTATACGTGCACGTTTGGTCCTTTGTACATATCCTTGTTGTAATAATACTTTTGGGTCACGACGACAAAATATATATGCTTACAGTGACGTGTGGTCTAAAATATGTTGCTAAATTGTTCGCTGAGTATTATCCGATGCAAAATCACTATTTATATTATTTCTGTTGCTACGTCCGTATCAACCGTTCACGTAATAACGATTACCTATTACATTTTGTTATCCATGGTTTTACTATTCATGGTACTTTTTGCGATAAATAGTATAAATTTAATTAAAAAAGGCGATGTTTAGTCGTTGCTAGATGAAACCACCATTAGAAATATAGTGTGTGTGTGTATATTCTACATTTGTTCAACTACAAGATTATGCAAGTTTAGCTAGGTCCTTATCTGTTTTTTTTTTTCAATATCGCTTGTGCCCTGGCCTTCTTGGCCATTAAATGTAACATCCATGTCTCTAAAAATAGTCCCACATCTAAAACTGACAAAGTGTGAGAGTGGCTTATAAGTGGTGGCGATTACTACTTGACAACTTGGGCTTAAGCATTTTGAGTGGTTACCAACATATCCAATCGGGTCCGAACCCAACAAGTTGTCAGGGTCCACTGTCACTGGGAATAAGTGATGGGTCGTGTCACAACTAGGATGTTGCGAATATAAGTGGGGAAGGTTGTAACACTCATGACCCTCAAGATAGTCCCGCATCTAAAACTCACAAAGTGTGAGAATGGTTTATAAGTGGTGAGGATTAGTATTTGACAACTTGGACTTAAGCATTTTGGTTGCCAACGGGTTCAATCAGGTCCGAACCCAACAAGTTGTCAGGGCTAGTTTTCCTTAATAATGGACCGGAGACCTAATTCCGAGACGTTACATTAAAAGTCATTCCTCTCAGATTAGTTGTCGACTATTATCCTCCTAAATGAACATTAACTTATGGGTACAAGTGTAATTGGAACGAAAATGGAGGTGCACATGTGTAATCTCACTCCTCATCTTCTTTCTTCTTCTTCCTTTCTCCATGATGCTCACCTCCATCCCAACTCTGATCCACTTTCCCTCTCCCAGTTCCATTTGCCACAACCTCCTCCTTGTTGCCTCTAACCCCATCTACCATGTCTCTACCCCCTCTGGCCATCAACCACCTTCTTCATGCCCCCAATCCCTGCACCCAACCTTTTCCTCCTTGCTACCACTAGCCCTATAAGCCCCTCCATCTCCGTCCGTCGACCACCTCCTTCCTGCACTCGATCCTTGCCACCAACTCCCTCCTCCTCGCCTCTCCATCCCATCATCCTCCTTCGCTCAGCGACTAATAACACCCCCCTCCCGCCAATCTCACCTTAACCCCCTCCTCCTTATCACACCCAACCCTCGACCCTTGCACCCTCCTAATTGCCACTCCCCAACCTTCGCTTGTAAACCCTTTGTCATCGTTGTTAACTTAACAACCTCAACTGCTTAACGAGCTTCAAGCTTGTCTTATTTTCCTTCCCCTCTCTACATGGTGGTGGACTTGGGGTAGAGGGGAGTTCTCAGGTTGGAAGGAAAGAAGGGGTTGCAGGCTTGAGCATGCTCAAGGCAAAGGGGATGGAGGTCGCGTTAACAGTGGGACGACGAAGAAGATGAAGAAAGAGGATCACCGTTGTAATAAGATTTTCATTAACAACACCCTATTTTGTATAAGCTATGGTTCAATTCAACTCATTGATGACCAAACTAAAGGAAGGGTACATGTATTAACTGTGCAAGAAGATATGGGCACAAGTGATATTGCAAAAAAGGTAGAAGTATAACTTTACTTGTAGAATTCCAAAAGGACACAAGCATAATAAACCCATATATATTTATATGGACACAAGTAATACTGCTAGTGGCTTTTACAAAACTCGCGAAAAATTAAGCTTCATCTTATATATAATATTAGTCGTAATTTCCAAATACAGATTTTTAATACTTATGCCCCTACAAGATTCTATAATTAAAGTTATGCCCCTACCCGTTATGCAATATCACTCGTGTCCATATATTTTACAAAATTCACATTACAACCCTTCCATTAAGGTAAAATAAGGGCATATTTTTTTAAAAAAAGGCAATATTATCAATTTTGTAGGAATACAAAGACACAAGTGTTATTGCATAAAAGGTAGTGGCATAACTGCAGTTATAGAATCTCAAAGGAGCACAAGTATAAGAAATCCTTATTTTTACATATTTAACAACGAACTATATAGGGGCAGTGTTAGATTTCAACCTTACCAACAAAACAGTAATGGAGAGCTAGAATTCTGAAAGTCGGGTGCCAACCTGTTGAAGTGCAGTCCCATATTAATTGTGGTCAAAGGGATGTGCTTAATGAATGTATTATTAGATCCGAAAGGGACCAATAATCATCAAAATGGGAGTTCGTATGATGTACGGCATCTGTAGTCTTTCCCTATCTTCATCCTTCGCCATGAACGTGGTGTCGGTTTCCCATTGAAATCCGCCGCTATCCGTATCAATATAACCATCTAGACTTTATAAAATTATATACATAACCATCTAGGTAATTTAATATAAGAAAAATGGTTGGCAGGTCTCCTTTCCATATGTATGGACTTTATTGCCTTACAGTTATTTTCTAGTCAAATTTGTAGGTTCCGAATAAAGATAAATTGCTAAAGGTAAGGGTTTTTATCACTTGTGCCCCTCCGAGATATCGCAATATCAATTATACCCCTATCTTTTTGGTAATATCAGTTATGCCCCTTACTTCTTGCCGTTTTATCAATTATGCCCCTTGGGTTAGTTGCCGTCCATCCACAGTGCAAACGGACGTTAACTTTGAGGACATAAGCGGAATTAGTTTAAAAAAAGATTCAAGGGTCATTCCTCCACCACCTCATCTTCTTCCTCCTCCATCTACTTCCTCTTCCTCCCTTCTCTTCCTCCTTCACAGCTCCTCCCTCCTCCTCCTTGAGCTCTCCTGCAGCCTCTCCCGAGCCTCCGGCTCCACCCACGTGCCTCACCTCCGTCCACCTCTTCCTCCTTCTCTGCCCCCTTGCACCTCCCCTCCGCCCACCGCACCTCCCACCGCCCTTGCGCCCCAGGCCCCGCACCCCTGCGACCCCTGCGCCCTCGCCCTGCCTCCCCCCGCCCCTGCGCCCCGCACCCCCGCGACCCACGCGCCGTCGCGACCCCTGCGCCCCCTCCTTAAGCATTTTGCATGATTGTCAATGGTTCGATCAGGAATGAGTTCAACAACTTGTCATTGCCACTTTTCTCATTAACAATCCTAGTATCCAAGTTTGACACCTTGTAGATGGCATAAAAGCGAGTTCTCTAAAATGATGTAAATGACTACCTGAGAGATGGAGCCACCCCTACAAAGAGATAAGAGGAAAATGATACATGGAGTGTTCAACTGTCACTATTAGTAAGAATAAATGTTGAGCCATATTGCAACTAGGACATTGTGAATATAAGTGAAGGAAGTTTATACCACCTGAAACATAGTTCCGCATCTAAAACTCACAAAGTGTGAAAAATGACTTGTAAAAGTTGGGGATTACTACTTGATAACTTGGACTTGAGCATTTTAGGTAGCTGTCAACGGGTTCGATTGACCTAAGCTCAGCAAGTTTTCAAGGTCAATTTTCTCCATTAACAATCCATGGATTTAAGCATGAGATGTTACAGTTCAATTAGGGTTAGCTAGTTGGAAAGCGAGGGAGTTATGTAAACCCATTGGTAAGGCATTAATTTTGATTTATTGATAGTTGTTAAGGTAATACAATATTTATTTAGTATATTTAGTACGTGATTTATTATGACTTCCTAATTTATACATCTAGAACTCCAGAAAAGGTGCTTTATCACATCCGATAAGTGAAACAAGGTTGAGAACAAAAACATCAAGTAAATTTACTAGATTAAACATTCAAATAAATCATTTAAATTACTGTAGTTATTGATGGAGAACCATGGAACGTACATAAAATCAATTCAATCTTTTTTTAAGATCTGTAAGTAAAGGTTCTTATAAAAAAATAGCTGGTTGATTATCTGGAGCATGTTGTTGGGTGATAGCTGGTTGATTATCATTTGTCGGGGGAGATTCAATGGCAGAAGTAAAAAATCTGAAGTGGCATCTTCCTTAAGTTTTATGAAGTGTCCATGGCCATTCTTCCACGATGGAGAGGTCCATATCACGAAGGGACTTTGGCGAAGAAGTTGAACGCCTGTCTTGAATATGAGGAAGATGCTTCTCCTGGTTTAACATGGCTGGAGGTATGGAGCAATGCAGGCTCCTAAAATACTTCCCCTTTTATCCATGGAGGAGGGAAGAAGTTTCAAAGGCTTATACACATTAAAGCTGACCAATTTTGCCTGGGAACGCAAAAATGGTGTGAAGAGGATGGAGCAGGCCGACCGATCATGCACTAGAATGATATATTTTACAAATAACATCAAATTGATATTTGCCATTGGCCACTTAGAGAATGTGAAGTTCATGAGTGCATTGTTTATCCAAGACGAGAACCATCATAAACTTGAGGTCACTAAAGGGAATTCAATCCTCTTAGAGATTTTATTTATGCCCGGCAATCAACGAGTAGCTTAATGAAGGAGATATTCTCTTTTTGAGTAAGGGATTTTCATATTTGAGCAGCTTCCCAAAGTTGTGAATAAGACATGACAAACCAGAGAATGCAAAGGTGAAGAGGGGGGAGGGGGAGCACCATAAATTTTTATCCACATGGGAAAGGAGTGTCTTTTTTTGAGGGCTACAAAGGAAGGGTTCCACCTTCGGAGTTTCACTTGCATGATTGTGCGAAGGGAGAAGGACCACACATATAAGGATGAAGGGTCACCCAAAGGGTCACAGTGGAGTAGATAGACACGAAACATCATTAGCGCAGAGAGCGATGGAGTAGAATCTTTAGTTTTATCTTTAGAGTTTCTTTAACTTCTGCAAATTACAAACATAACTGGAAGTAGAAAGGATCATTACCGACCTAAGAGATTCCTATATTTCCACAATATTAGAGGAGACATCTATCCTCCAATTCCTGAGTAAGACAAAGGTAAAGTAAGAGTCACAAGAGATGCCAGAGTGGAGAGACGAAAAGGACGCCGTAATATGAGTTGTTTGAGATGGGAGATGAAAGTTTTGTTAATATGTGCAACGTTTTTGAACTTGTCGTCAGGTCCTGCAACAAATGCATGTACATATAAATGATATAATTATATAAATAGAAGGATATGTGTGTACTATTTAATATTAAATCACATCAAAATAAAAATAATGTTAATTATATACTTAGAAATTACGTTATTCAATAGGTATGACATGATTGCTAGACAAAAAGTAATTTTTCGCTGTTTACAAGATGACCATGCTCAAGACTTCCTCCTTGCTATTCATATTGAGGGCCTTTGAATGCATATGTCACCTATTGAGTATCGTACTATCCTCAAGTATTGCCTTATGATTCCTCCATTCCCAACTATTGAGGCTTAGACACTCTTAGGGAGCATGCCGTTCATTATCGTGAACTCCCATGTTTTAAATATAGATATGATTTTGTAAGGGATGTCCTTTATGATGTACTCAGACATGCTGGAGTTGCTTCAAAGAAAAAAGCACCTGTGATTTTTTTTACGAATCCACAAGAGGGAAGATCGATACTCAAACACGCAGATGTTTTAATATTTGGATGGGCTGGAGAGAAGCATACATATGTTGATTTGACTGGAGTTTCTCCATTGGTGGGACTGATAATAAGTGATTTTATTGTGGGATACGCTGCACAGAAAGCTACATTAGCTAAAGTTGCTAAGCATGAGGCTTGTATTGACAATCAACATGTATTAAACCCTTTTGATTTTGATACCTTCGGGTTCTTGACAACTGAAGCAGTAGGACTCCTCAAAAGGGTCCAAAAATTATGCATAACAATGTTATTTTTTCCAGGTCTATAGATGTTGTATTTCGAAGAATTTGGATTTGCCATCAAAAGGGATTGACGGTGTAGCTTGTTGCCCGTCTCCCATCAATCTTCCTGTAACAGCTAAATCTTATATGATTGGTTATAGTAAAAAAAATATCCTTCTTTAGAAAAACTTATTTTAGTTTTTATTAGATATTATTTGGGCTTGACTGCAACTTTCTTAGAGCAAAACAAGACCTCATTGAGGCTTGACCTATCAATGTGGACTTACACTCTCGTCAGAAAATATATGACATTGTACGCAAGGAACTTTAGATAACAAATACTATTTGCAAACATAAGGAATAAGATCATTTTTTGGTGGGAGGAACAAGATTTTCGAGGAAAAAATAAGGATTTTTATCACTTATGTTCTTCTTAACTTCTACAATATTAGCTACGTCCCTCTCTTTTTTGTAATATCAATTATGCCACAGACTGTTGTGAAAACTGAGTAATCTATTATTCAAAGGAACCCTAGGCTCTCTTATATAGGGAGAGACCTCACGGGTAAAGTACATAGTAGTCCAGAGAGAAATAAAAAATCACGAATGGGTACATAGCATATAATAATATCTATCTCTACACTCCCCCTCAAGGTGGAGCATAGATGTCTATCATGCTCAGCTTGGAAGAACATCTCTGAAAAGGTCCTCTGAGCAACGGCTTGGTGAATACGTTAGCAGTCTGATCCCCTAAGCTCACGTGAGTTGTAGATATCAATCCTCTCTGGATCAAGTCTCTAGTGTAGTGGCAGTCGACTTCAATATGCTTTGTTCTTTCATGAAACACTGGATTGTTGGCAATAAACAAGGCTGCCTGGTTGTCTCACTGAAGCTGCATGGGTAGAGATACGGCTACATGTAGATCCTCTAGTACAGATCAAACCCACATCATCTCCGTGCTTGCTTGCGCCATGGCCCTATATTCAGATTCAGCACTGGACCTTGCCACAACAGTTTGTTTCTTACTTTTCCAAGAAACCAGAGAGCTCCCAACAAAAACTGCAAATCCTGAGGTTGATTTTCGATCCTTAGGGCATCCTGCATAATGAATTATCTGTGCATGCTGAGATAGATAAATCTGTGCCCTTTCAAAACAGCAACCATGAACCTGGAGAAGACTTCAGATACCTTAGTATCATGTATATGGCATCCATATGAACTTGTCTTGGCTGCTCCATAAATTGACTCACCCTGCTTACTGCAAAGGCAATATCGGGACGAGTTATGTTAATATAAAGGAGTTTACCCACCATTTCTCTATATCTCCTCTTGTCCTACAGCTTCATGCTTGGATCCATGGGAATACTTGATGGTTTGCATCCAGCCATGCCTGTTTCAGCCAAGAAATCTGTAATGTACTTCCTTTGGGTCATTACTAGACCATGTGCATTCCTGGCAAATTCCAACCCCAGAAAGTATCTTAGGGTTCCAAGATCCTTCGTGACGAACTGATGGCCTAGGAATGCCTTCGCCCTTTCTATGCCCTGAATATCATCTCCTGTAACAAGAATGTCATCAACATAGACCATGATAACAACCGTACCTGCCGATGACTTCTGAACAAACAACGAGTGATCAGCATTCGACCTCTTGAATCCATGTCGTTCTATCAGATTGGAAAGCTTTTGGAACCACGCTCTTGGACTCTGTTTGAGGTCATAAATTTCCTTGTAAAGTCTACACACCATATGCTTCTCCCCCTCAGCAGTAAACCCTGGTGGCTGCTGCATGTAGACTTCCTCCTGTAGATCTCCATACAAAAATGCATTCTTGACATCCAGTTGAGATATACTCCAGTCTCGTACCACAACAACTGATAAGAGAATGCGAAGAGTAGAATGACGAGCCACTGGAGAGAATGTACCCATATAATCCACGCCATAGGTTTGTGTAAAACCTCGCGCAACCAGCCGTGCTTTGTACCGATCTAGACTGCCATCAACATGGTATTTAACTGTTAATACCCACTTACAGCTCACAATAGATGCATTAGGAGAGCAATAACTAAGGTCCATGTGCCACGAGACTGTAAGGCACGCATCTCATCTTCCATAGCCTTTCTCCAGCAATCAATATTCATAGCTTCCTGGTAGGTCTGTGGTATGTCCACGGAAGATAAAGCTGCAGCAAATCTCTGAAAGTCGCCCATGAGGCGATGAAAAGACACCTGTGAAGCAACTGGATAAGATGTACACGTCCGCTTCTGCTTCCGGATAGCAATAAGAAGATCAAGATCATCTTCCGTTGTACTGGATGGTGTAGTCTCCTCCTGCAATGAAGAATCCTGCACATGTACCATGTCTGACCCGTCAGTAGTAATGCCATCTGAACATACCTGAGGCGTGATGGATGTATGACGTGTGGCCTGAGCAGTACATGACCGACGCGTATAAAATTTTGGTAAAGGTAGAATAGGAGGTCGAAGAGGTGGTGGTAGTGGAGGTGGTGGTGAGGATGACGTAGAAACAGGAACAGGAATGGACTCAATTGAACTCCAAGTAGGAGGTGGAGGGACATAAACATCATCTTTAGTAGTGGATGGTACCAGTCTGTCACCTACAGGAGAAAAATACATAACAAACTCAAAGAATGTGACATCAGCACAGACAAAGTATTTCTTGTTTATGGGATCATAACACTGACAGCCCTTCTAAGTCCTAGAGTAACCGACAAAGACACACTTGACAACTCTAGGAGAGAGTTTGTCAAGTCCAGGAGTCAGAAGATGAACAAATGCCACGGTACCAAAGACACGAGGAGTAAGTGAGAATAATTCCTTGTCAGGAAAAATGATAGAGAGAGAAATTTTCTCACCAAGAACAGAAGATGGCATACGATTGACCAGGTAGCAAGTGGTAAGAACAACATCTCCCCAGAAAGAAATAGGAGCACAACTCTGAATCAGTAGGGTTCGAGTAATGTCAAGAAGGTGGCGATGCTTTCTTTCTGCCACGCCATTCTGCTGAGATGTGTAAGCACAAGTGGTTTGGTGAATAATGCCCTTTAACGAAAGAAACTGAGAGAGGGACCGTGTGTAGAATTCTAGAGCATTATCTGTATGAACATATTTGACAGTAGAAGAAAACACATTTTGCACTTCATTAATCAAATTCTTAATCACACCGCCTGCTTCAGATTTATTCTTTAAAAGGAAGACCCAAGAAACACGAGAAAAATCATCCACTACCACAAGATAAAATATGTGTCCCTGATGATCGGGTACACGACTTAGACCCCATATATCTATGTGAAACAACTCGAACGGGGAGCTACTGCTCCGACTCTGACGACTAGGAAAGCTCGACCGATGATGCTTTCCCAACTGACATCCTTCACAGCGAAAGGAAAAACTAGGAGAGATCTGAGGCAGAAGATGTCGTATTTTCTGGAGCGGGAGATGGCCAAAACGGAGATGCCAGATGTATGGAGAAACTGGTCCGGCAGAATGAGAAGAGATGCCAGCTTAAGAATTCTGGACCAGTCGATATAGACCATTATGCTCAGAGCCACAACCAATCACCCTGCCCATTAGTATGTCCTGAAAAATAAGAGAAGACGGGTCAAATATAGCACGACAATGCAAATCCTTCGTAATCTGACTAATAGACAACAGATTCATCGAGAACTCAGGAGCATGTAGGACATTCTGTAGATGCATAGTAGAAGATAGAGAGACCTCCCCCTGTCCAACAAGGGGGGAATGAGTACCATCTGCAATCTGTACTGAGCGGCCATGGGGAATGTCCCTCTAGGACTCAAGTCTCTCTTGATCTTGACAGAGATGATGTGTGGCACCAGAATCTATAATCCACTCAGAGATATCATGAGAAGATGTAAACGCAGTAGCACTACCTGAGGTACTAGCAGCAGCAGAGGAACTGGCAGATGATGTAGCAGCAACATCTGAAGGTCCACCAGAGGAATCACCAGATGATTGTGGCATAATGTCACGTAGACGTGCCACAAGTTCCTCGAAACGGTTGTCTGCATTAGATGCCAATTGGGGCTGAGAATGCTCTGCTACACGTGCCGATGTTGAGAAACCATGCTTAAAGTAGCATGTCTCCTCCGAGTGGCCTGTGCGGTGACAGGATGAACACAGCTGACGAAAATGGCCACCCCTACCCTGGGGTCCACGTCCACGACCACGGCCAGAACAGTGACCACCTCTCCCACACGATACTACCATCGCCGATGGGGTGGAGTAGATGAGCTGGAAGAAACTGATATGCGACTGAGTCTCCTGTAAACATCCTCCATCGGAGAAATAACTGCATCAGCCAAAATATGAGAGCAGGCGGCCTCATACTCAGGATCTAGGGTCGCAAGTAGAACACCCACCATGGTGGCATTCCAAAATATCTTCTGCAGCTCAGGAGTCGCTGTGAGAGGAATGGTACTGTATAGCTTCTCAAACATTCCCCTTAGGGATGTGTACACGGAGTGAAGAGGTCCGTTGTTCTGCTTCATTGTGAATATATCATGCTGAAGCTGTAACATCTTGGTCTCATTTCGCACCTGCGAATATGTAGCAGCCAGAATATCCCACATTGCCTTGGCAGTGAGTTGATGGAGGACATCATTGGCAATCTCCATCGACAGTGTTCCTGACAACCAGACCTTGCCATACGAATCATCAACCTCCCACGAGGCATATATCCCTATCTTCTTTGTTGGCTCATCCTTGGTAAGAATGTGCTTCTTACCATTCGACTTCATGAGACTCATGAACTGCATCGCCCAGAGCTCATAGTTCGACCCTTCCATCTTTACTATTGGCGCGAAACCTTTGAACGCGCCTATGGAGGGCATATCAACCTTTGATTCTGACATATCACCGCTGGAGAAGAACTAGGGTATGTAGACAAAGTGATAGATGTCTATACAAACTACATAGGATTCAAGTGCGTATGTAGACGTTACGCACCCAAATCCATATATCTGGAGGAAGAGACGGCTACGAGCACGCTGGTGATCACCGAGGATCGGTTAGGGCACGATGGGAGGCCGGCTAGGGCATGCTTGGGAGGGTGCCGGGATCTGCTAGGGCCGCTAGGGAGGGTGGCGGCGAGACTGAGAGGCGCCGAGGATCGGCTAGGGCTGCCAGTGGGAGGTAGCGGCGGGACTGAGGGCCAGCAACGTAGGGAGGCCCGAGAGGATGCCGAGAGAAGATCGACGGAGAGGGGCGGAGAGAGCTCGGGAAGGCGGTGGTGGCGGCGAGAGATCCGAGCAGCCGACGTCGGCTGGAAGAGAAGGAGGAGAGGGCGGCGGGTGGGGAGAGGACGACGGGTGGGGAGAGCCCTAGGGCTTGGGCTCTGATACCATGTTGTGAAAACTGAGTAATCTATTATTCAAAGGAACCCTAGGCTCTCTTATATAGGGAGAGACCTCACGGATAAAGTACATAGTAGTCCAGAGAGAAATAAAAAATTACGAACGGGTACATAGCATATTATAATATCTATCTCTACACAGACTTCTTACAAAATTCACGGTTCCATCTTTTATAATATCAATTATGTCATGTACTTTGCCTTAACGAAAGTGCACAACTGTGAATTTTGCAGGGATTTTTTTAAATAATTATTAAAAAAATCATAATTAATTAAATAAGTATGGAGGAAAAAATTTTAAAAAATAGCTATCAATCGGCACCTGAGGTGCCGATTTGGGGCGCCCCCTCCAAATCGGCACCTGAGGTGCCGATTTGAACAAAGGCTCAGGTGCCGATTTGGAGGTGGACATTTTACAAAACACACCCCGTTAATACTGTAATTCGATTTCAGTACTAACGGATACTACAAATTATTATTATGTTCATTAGATGTGAATAATTTAAAAATATTTTGAGGAATTATGTAAATAATTTTACAAAATATTATTTTACAATTATTATTATGTTCATTTGAGGACATTTGAGGAATTATGTAAATAATTTTACAAAATATTATTTTACAATTATTATTATGTTCATTTGAGGACATTTGAGGAATTATGTAAATAATTTTAAAAAATAAAATAAATTTAATAGGCTTTCAATATTTTCCTTCATCACAATTTTTTTGATCTATCAGTAGAGCTTCGTGGTCTCATCTTCTTCCTGATAACGTTATTGTAAAATGTGAAGTATATCTATATTTTTTATTATATTCTTCATTATTAATACATACTTAGAATATTTATAATTGACATAACAACAATATTATAGTAAATATAAAGAAATTGAGAGTGTGAACAACATCATTTACCATTGACATATGTGAACTCAACAACGTACAACTTGACATGAATTAATTTAAAAAAATTACAAGTATTTTATTAAAATCATAAGAGAAGAAATATGAGTTTACAAATAATAAGAAAATTTTTTACAATAACTTAAAATTTCCATATCTTCAGAAATCCCTTCAGACCTCCTCCTCCACCTCCTGCACCTCCTCCTTGGTCGTTTCCTTTCCCTCCATCTCCCAATTTTTTGTGAGTCTCCTCATGTGTTGTCTTCTTCTTCTTCTTCTTCTTCTTCTGCTTGGCCATTTGTTCTGAATGCGTTGGAACGTGCCCTGGAGGATGTGGTCTAGCTGACGACTTCCGTGGCGATTCGATTGTTTGTGATTCATGATTTCTTGACGTTCGTACACTTGTTGAATGGCGAGGCGGCTCTGATGGAGGAGGCTTAGTGATCCTTACTCCAGGAGAAGGTCTTCGAGGCAGCTCCGAACGTTGTTGTGGTATTATCGTAGATATACCAAACAACTGTCTATCAAAATCATTTGCCTCCATCTGCCGAACACTATCAAATATCTGCGACTGCAAATCTCCTGAAATATATTGAGTAGACGATATGAGGTGAGAGGGTCCAGAGTCAAATTGACTCGAAGGTCCACAAGCAATGGTCCTACAAGATTGAGACATTTTCATTGTTATAAGTGTCACAAAATTTAAACGTAACGTATTGAAATGAGTTCGTATATTCTATAATATTTTTATACCTGAACCTCTAAATCCGGCTTCACCGATTTGAGACCCTCTAAAGCCATACTCGATATAGCTCATACCTGAAAGATGTTAATTACATTATATGTCATATAAATTAACTAATAAGTAAGAGGAGAATGCAATGCAATAAATTAAGTACAGTTTTACCTGTATATACGAATCCTGATTGAATTGGTGGAACTTCCTGCCCGTTGTATCCCTGACTCGAAGGACCAGCAAATGATGATCCTGCAAATTGCGATTGACTGAAAGCTTCTCCATATCCTGCTAGAATGAGATATCCATCTTTTAGAAAATACTACATAAGATAAAAATTAGTTATTTTATTTAGTCATTTTATTACCTGAAGCTCCAAATCCAGTTTGGTCATATTGAGATGCGAGTCCTTGATGACCTGATGAGTATCCTTGCCCGCCATATCCCGCAGACGTCATTCCTGAGGTGCCAAATATTGACTCCTCCATTGTCTGACCCTGGGAAAATGCCTGCTCACCCAGTCCTGCTATATTTTATGAGGAACTGTATTTATATGTCTAAAAATCGATATATGAATAAGAGTTTACCATACATAAACAAATAACTAAAACCTGAACTACCAAACATTGGCGGTGGTTGCGTCCCCTCCCCACCATATTCCGTGTACTCCCTTCCTGTACAATTTACAACATATAATTTTATAAATTCACGATTTTAAGAGAAAAAATTAGTTTACATTTGTAAGAAAGAAATCACAAACCCTGATGCTCCCGAAGTATGATGCTCCTGTGATGGCATGAATTGTTGATGCTCATATTGATGGAAGGGATACATCAAGGAGAACATGTTGAGTGTTTCATCGAACATGTTAATTGCATTTTCGACCGTTGTCCTCATGTTGGTAGGTAAGTCCGTTGATCATCTCAGTTGTTCCATATTGTTTCTTCCTTGTACAATCGTATCCACCTAGTCCATTTACAAATATAATAAGAATAATTTAATAGAATCTCAGTAGAATAAGTAGACTTTTAAACATACCAGACGTCTTTCCATTGGTCCGTGTGGTCGGTAAGCTACTTAAGGAGGAGGAATCTGTGTTTGGATCCATCTTCAGGTTATATTCCAATACCATTGCATATAAATATCGGTATTGGAATCCGGGTGCTCATGAACAACTGCGGCTTCCCTGTCCGCTCAACGATCCACGTACTGTCGATGTATAGTAGCCCAGTTTAGGATGTCCCCACTTCGGGTTTTGTTACGTCTAGATACAATGTTTATCCTCTCCACGGAAACAGGAATGTGCTGACGCATCCCATATTGTCGCATCACACGATCAGGTAGGTGCATCACTACAAGATCGTAACAAATAAGTGGAACTCGACTCATCCATATAGGCTGGCCACTTCTGCAGATAGGATGTAGTTGTGATATCTCAACTTCAACGTATGGTATCCAAATCATCTGTATTTTAGTAAAAAAATTAGATATTGTAGTTTACAATAATTTAAAATTAATATGAGCATTAAAGTTTTTTAACCTGATAAGGTTCTTGTGTATCGAGCTCGTTACGATAGAATGCTAATGTTGCCGTATGCACGTTCTCTTTAAAACTGCGCACTCCTATCCACTTCAACGCTAATGAACCTCCAGTTATCTGAGCACCAGCACGTACTATCGGTCATCCAATATGTACATGCTCCCATGCCCAAACCTGTAATTAAAAATATTAGAAGATGTAAATAAATCAAATTGAGATGTGTAGGGGTACTCTACATACCTGTAAAATTGAGAAGAAACCATAGATCCTAGACGTGCCGAGCTTTGTTCCTCTATCGAGTTCTGAATAATATGCGCCAAAGCAGCATCACCCCAAGCCAGTTGAGCACATTCTTGCAGTTCACGTAAGTGTAATAGGTACCTAAAAAATTAATCAAACTTAAGAATACAACAACAATTAATAATGTAATACAGTCAATCATTAACGTATACCTTAGAGGCACCATATCTCCGCTGCTGTCTGCAAGTACACTACATCCTATATGATAAAAAGTGAGTGCTCTAACCACACAGGTCGCTTGTTGTTCGTCATCAATACCTTGCAACGGATGTTCTGTGTTAAAGAAGACGTCGCGTATCCAAGACAGCTTCACTTTTCTACTCTTTATCCGAGTGGGTACTACTCCTAACAAACTCATGCACTCTGCATCCCATCCACCAGGCGGAGAATCCGGACCAGTCACAGGTAGACCATCAACTCTTAAACAACTAATCAATCCCATATCCTGAAGAGTAATAGTAGCCTCCCCTAAGCGTAGGTGAAATGTGTGTGTCTCAGGTCTCCATCTCTCTAGTAAGCTGGTCAATAATGATGGATCCATTTGGACTCTTCTCATGTTCACCACACATGAAAAACCCGACGCTTCTATTAATCGTTCTACTACGCCACTCTTCTTGTCAGAAATGGAGTTCAGTAACTCATTATGCTCTACAAATCGAATCTGTAAAATATATTGAATAAAAAATAATAAACAGTATTACCGAACTAGTAAATTTTAAAAATTATAAAAAGTACTTACCGAACTAGTGGGTTGTGATGATCGATGGTCATTCTGCATATACAATACTGAGGTATCTACTGGTCCAAGCAGTCTATCCATCTGTGCCATCTACATTAATAATTACAAATGTCATGAAAAAATAACTATAAATTTGTAAAGAAAATGATATATTAACAATGAAATTAAATTACCCTTACAAATCCAAGTGTGCCTATGTTCTGCGTGGACAACTTAATCTATTATGTCCTGGTTGCTTGCAGATTTTACATAGTTTCGGTCGTACGCACATTTCGTCCATTTCATTTCTAATTCTTCCCTGCACAGGTCTTCCGACATCTCTTTCCCATTTTTGGAGGTAACATAACAGTAGCATCTTCTTCTCCACAATAACGTCTATCAGGTATGGGATGAAAGTAGAAGTTGTATGCCTGACGGTAATAATCGCTGGAGAAGTACTGCGAACATAGATCGTAGTTATCTACGTGAGTACGAGTATTTGAAGCTGCGGCAATAACATGTGGACATACAAAGTGTTTCATCTGCATAAACCCGCACATGCACTCACTTTCTCGGCCATTTAGATTGACTTCATGTACAAATCCATCACGATCGCGGACTTGAAACTGAGTTAACGAAAATCTTTCAACGTGACATGCTCTTGCCTCCCTGGTTTGTTTATCTAACAACTCTTCATATTTCTTAGTCAAATATATAGTCATTCCTTCTGACTCCTCACGACGATCATTGAAATAGCCATTTATTCTAAGGAATACTGTTAGGATGAGAGAAATAATTGGTAAACCACGTGCTCCTCTAAAGGCACCGTTAAAACTTTCAGATAAATTAGTTGTCATATGTCCATAACGATGTCCATCATCTAAACTTAATGCCCAATATCTCTGATCGCCATTGTCCTGAGATCCGATCTACTCGAAAGCACTTCTATCTAGAATGAAAATTTCACGCATCATACTGTTGAACTTGTTCTGACATGGTTCTTGTCCAACAGCGTAGAATCGACTTAGGACTGTACGATTTCTATGACCGGCTCTCTGCATGTTTGCACGCATGTGTCTGAGACAATGACGATGCGTGAATCCCTCTTCCGATGGAAATAAATCACGTACAACATTCTTTAGACCAGGAAATCGATCACTTATAAAATAAATGTCCCGACGATCGATAATTTATTTTAATAAATTCAAAAACCAGTACCATGCCGAAATATTCTCGTTCTTTTCAGCAATGGCAAATGCCAACGGAAAAAGGCCATTATTGGTGTCAATTGTTGTGGCTACGTACATGTGACCGGCGTATCTCCCGTATAGATGTGTTACGTCAATAGACAAAACAGGTCGACAAAATCTGAATGCTCTACGACACGCTCCAAACGCTACAAACACTCTCTGAAAATGTATAGTGCTGTCGTTTTGACCTTCTAGTGTCTTGAACCACGTATATGTGCGAGGGTTATGTCGTTCTAAAGCACGAATGAATCTCCGAAGATCACGATATGAGTCAACCTCATTTCCATAAACCATATCCATTGCACGACGTCTAGCATTCCAAGCTGTCATGTAGTTGATTTCAGTTTTCAACTCGTCCTTTATCTTGTACATTATCGCTCCTGGGGTCATGCTAACTTTTGCTTTAAAGGAAGATAAAATATACTGCGCTACAAAAACAGAAGTGCATTGACGATGTTTTACTAAAAGGACAGGATTTCTGCATGTGTGCTTCCCCCTATATCCTGAAACGTACCAATCTCCTCGCGATTTTCTTTCTGATGCATGTAAACGTCATCCACAATCATCATAAATACAAACAACCGTCAAAATATTCTTGTTTGACGCCTTGGGTTTCTATTGCACATGATTTTCCATGCTCAATTTCTGTAAATCGTATTGTAGATCCCTTTTCGACTTATAACTCCTACCTAACCAATAATTTAGTCCGGAATCATCGGTGGATTCTGATTGACTCTCCACAAATACTACATCTTCTGCTTCTGCAATTTCATGATAAAAAACGTGAGGTAACTCCTTTATCGGTTCTTCTTCAGCATCGTCGTTATTAGCAGAATATGAGTTCCTCCTTTCCTCATTACCTATGGCTAGAACTAGGGAACCATATCCAAAATCATGACAAGTATTACCACCAATATTTTCTTCTAATGTTTGAGTATCATTTTCTGGCTCGTCATTTTCAGACTCCTCATTTTCTTTGGATATTTTTGTCACTAAATCATCTTATACATTTACTTGTGATGACCCTTCGATATCCTCAAATATGATCTCATTTGTTGCCCTGATTAATTTAAATCTTTGTCAGTTTAAATATAAATGGTGAAATTATTCTATAATTTGAATGTGATTAATTTTACCTCGAAGATGACAACATATTTTCCATATTAAAGGGAGTAACTTGTACAAAAAGATGGATAAATCTCACATCGACGATTGAACTCAACATTGCTAATGTTGATTCATCATCGTCAATCGGTACTGCAAAGAAAGTTGATCCCTCATACAACCACTTACAAGTTAATGTAAGTATATACTGGTCGAGCGGGAGATCAGTGACTTCAGAGACTCGAGACAGTAAGCCAATGTATGTTAATTGGCATGGTAATGTAACCATCTGTTTCTTGCCCCCAATATATTCTACGTGGTCATCAGAGACATCAATCGATCCTCCCCAATATATTAATACATGAGCGGTATTGGAGTCCATCTATACGAATAAAATAATGATTTAATTAGTTTAATTACACAAAACAATTACTTAATAATCGGATGTAACAACTAGTTTAATTAACATTTCAGTCGGATGTTATCTCTAAAAATCGATAATTTAATTGATATACTAATCACTCAGATATGGAATCCAAAAGCCCGGTCTTGGGGACTCATCGGTTCTTACCACAATGAGTCCTGCCAGCGCTGTATAGAGACCAGATCCTCTCGGCGCTCGATTCCAAATCTAAATGACAGTAATTTTAACATGAATATGTGCACTTTTAAATCTAAATGAATGAAATGCTAATGTCCCCTATTTAATTATTTTCGATTTTTTTAATAATTATTACAAAAATCTCCTAATTAAATGTCTAATGTAATTGACATTAAAAAAATCCATATTACATTTACAATTACTATTTTTCAACATCTTTAGGTTACTTCATAGACAAATGATTTACCATTAAATATAAACAATAATTATTTTAAAATATATTTTAACTAAGTATCAATTTTGCACATCTAATTACTTGTTAAATTTAAAAAAAATTTCTGAGTAAAATTACCTGAAAGATACGTGTCTTCTACAAGAAATGTTATCCAAAAGATAATAATATAATCCAGTATCCGATGTATATAGCGTCCTCACTGATAAAACCCTCCAAAAAATGCACAAAAAAAGCTACAAAAAAATATCTTATTCTTACTTGAATAAGATTAGCAGATCGAGAGAAGAAATCCCACTTCAGAAAACCGAATGAGTGAAATAAGAGAGGAGGAATAAGGGGAGAAGATGAAGAAGGAGAGAGGGGGAAATTGTGAGAAGAATGGAATGGGGGGGGGGGGGGGTTATATAAGAAATGGGGGAGGAGGGGACCGCTGGCAAATTTCCAACGGCCCTCTTCCAAATCAGCACCTGAGGTGCCGATTTGGGCCATAGCCGTTGGCGCCCGTGCCAAATCGGCACCTCATCGGCACCTCAGGTGCCGATCGATAGCTGTTTTTTTTTAATTTTTTCCTCCATACTTATTTAATTAATTATGATTTTTTAATAATTATTAAAAAAATCCCACTTTTGTAAAAAAATCAGGGACACAACTGACGTTTCAAAAAAGGTAGGGACTAATTGATATTATAAAAGTTAAGAAGAGTACAAGTGATAAAAACCCAAAAGCGTGCACTGGCGTAGATTTGCCCTCTTAATCACCTGATATTATTAATCCTAATCCATCCCTCCCAACTTAAGGAAAGGGTCGTTTCTCCTCCAGCGGAGCTCCGACCTGTAAACTCAACGGTGACCAAAAAGCCAAAAGATCTCGCCCCCCCCCCCCCCCCTTCCTTTCTCAATGGCGACTCTGGAAGCCGACAAGCTCATGACAAAAGCCGACAAATTGTAATAAAATCCTTTCTTTGCACAGTTTATCCTTTCTTCTATTGCTTAGGATTCATCTTCCCTCCATTCCGCCCTCTATATTTTCGATTTGATGCCTTTCTGACTGTGAGATTCGAAATTGGAGTTTCTATTTAGGTTACAGTTCTTCAATCGTTTATATTGCGTAAACCTCCGCTGGGGTTTAGGGCACGGGAGCTTGGAATGTGGTTTTGGACATGAATCGGCAGGGTTGGTTGGTAATGGGGCATGGAGAGGAGTGTTAGGTTTTCGTGAAGGAGCGAGTATCGGGCATTGATTTGTTTTTTTTCGATCGCACCATTGCTCAGAAACGTAGGAAATTATTAGTTTGGCACAGTTTCCAGTTCATTTAATCATGGAATCGATCAGAAATGAATGATTCTAACTTAAAAGATTTTCTCCAAGAAAAATAGATTGGTTTCCATGAGGAAAACAACGGTTGCAGTCAGTGGTGGTTGGCACTTGGCCATCATCATCTTTTTCCCATTGCGGTCGATGGTAATGACTCTTATCGGTAAATTGTGGTTTAAAATGGTCTTTACTAACATCAGTTAGGGCTTTACAAAAAGAACAAAAACAAAAAGGATAATATCTTTAAGGCTGAACTCGATTTTTTCGCCTGGAATAGTTTGGAGTGTTAAGAAGCAAGGGATTATGTTTAGCAGCAGTGATTATATTTACATTATCATGTTAATTTGTTTGAGGATAGTGTAACTCGAGTTTTGTTTCTCGATTGGTGTTTTGACCAGCAGATGCTTAATGTTAGGGAAGCAGTACTGGTTTTAGTTATATTATGCTGTTCTTCATTTGGTCCAGTGATAGGGCCTGGAAACAGTTCCTAGCTTGGTACAATTCCGAATTAATGGATGTTTGTTTGATAATCAGGGACGGCATGATGGAAACATTGATTTTCAACTTGTTTCTTATCTGTGAAAATTACAAAAGCATTTTGGTGTATATAATCGCATACTGGAAAGGGCATGGCCTCAAATGTCTATTTTGGTGTTGTTTCATCAAGCTTGAAAAATGAAATTTTAGAGAATTTAATACCTACAGACATCATGAAAATATAATGCAGATTGAAAAAGTGGGCGATCGAGAAGATGGATGGCTAGGAAAAGAAGGGGAAAGTTAATGAAATGGTGGTTTGGGAATGTGGAGAACTGTTTAATGAGAGCTAGAGGAAGAGATGGGGGAGTAGTATTGAAGGAGCACAAGGGAGAGAAAGTTTGGGATAAAAGGGAAGAGTTAGAGAGAGAGAGAGAATGGAAAGAATGGAGAGAGACAAGAGAACACGATACTTAACGAGAGGAGATGTGCTGGGAAGGTGATGCAGGGAGGAGGGAAACTGGGATAGAGAGGGATGTAAGAGGTAAGAGAGAGGAGGAGATGGAAGGGAAAGATGGATAAGTGAGAGGAGGTAGGTAAGGAGGAGGGGAAAACCTTAAGGATGCGTTGGATGCGTGGGTAATTGGCAAAAGGGTAACCGTTTTTTTGGAGGGGTAAGATAGTGGTAAGCTATTTGTTTGTTTTTTTGCTTGGATGGTGGGGTAGTTGTCGGGAATGCTAGCTTTCACTTCAACAAAATTGACCTAAGAGAACGGATAATTTACTGTTCATTATCATGTTTTCCATCGTTAAATATTAACGACAATACTCATGAGTCATTACTTATTCTTTCAATTCGCCATGGTTATCGCTTCCGCTGCTATATTCCTAACATCGAGTCTTATAACAACGGTTATCCATTGACTTTTTTGTCTAATCATTGTTAAATTTGACAACAATTAATACACACTTTAATGAACAACCTAATGGATTATTCATCGCTAAATGAACCTTTAGAAATGAATATGACATCTGTTGTTAATTACGAGAACACAATTTATTTTTGTAAGGAATAATATTCGTAGTTATATATTTAGCATTGGAAGATACGGCGACATATATTCAAATTGTTCGGTCCATTTTCTTGTAAAATGTGATGTGACTTTTATTGGAGTTTGGAAGAATGATTGGCTGTAGGTTATTTTGTAATTCTTAGACGATACAAAGTGTGATGGTATAATAATTTTTGTTTAAACAGAAGAGGGGGAAAAAGAAAGAGAAGGGAGAGAGAGTGGATATTTGATTGAAAGAAAAGGGAACTAGTGGGACCTACGAGTGGGGTAAATGATATAATGGAGGATAACCTGTCAGAAACTTAGTGGGTATTTTTGGAAGGATAACCCTCAAACCAAACACACTCTAAGGCTACGAGTGGGGTAAATGATATAATGGATGATAACCTGTCAGAAACTTGGTGGGTATTTTTGGAAGGATAACCCTCAAACCAAACACACTCTAAGGGATGATTGGTAGGAAGAGATTAGAGGGAGATGTAGAGAGGAACGAAAATGAGGGAGAGGATCAAAAAACTCCCTGCACTCAAAATTTCTCTTTGTTCTTCCATTTCATTAGCCAAGGGCCCTATTTATAGAGGGTCCATACAACATGGTATAAATTATAACACTTTTCTAGAATGCCTTATACTTGTGGAGAAAAGAGAAAGGACATTCTAGAGAATCGTAACCTATAGGCGGAGGAAGAGGATTTTAGGTCCTTGTCTCACAACAATAACAATAAAACCTTTTCCTACATTAAGTAGGGTTGGCTACATGGATTCTTTGCCTCCATTCAGTTCTATCTTGGGTCATTCTCAGGCTCAGATCCAAAAATCTAAGATGTTTTTGTATAGTCTCATTCCAACACTTCTTGGGCCTTCCTCTTTTAGGTCCTTGCCTCCTCTTAAAAAAATAAAAATTTCATCAAGGCCCATTTATATCTGGATTTTCTAATGCTTATAAATGTGAGTGTTAATGTATTAATTCCCCTCTGCTTTAAGAAACTCGACTCATGGCGAGTTGTCTTTTCCCATTAGTTGGACATAATAGAAACTCCGTAGCCCACAATTTTAAAGGTGATTGAGAACTTGCATGCAAAATTTATATACTCTGAAATTTTCAATAAACTTAAACACTAGAAGGTTCCTCTGCAAATCTTCTCCTCCGAAAACTTTTGATTTTTTTTAAATTTGTAGTGATTAGTCTCAACCGACCCTACTTAATGTGAGAAAAGGTTTTGTTGTTGTTGTAGTGATTAGTCCAGAGCTTGTAAGCGACTATGATGCTATCCACATGGTGAGCAGTGGGTTTTGTTGATCGGGTGAGGTCAACGACACTTGGGTGAGATTGGTGGGAGGGTAGCCCACGAATGTCTATTTGTGGTGGTGCCACCGTGAGAATTCATGTTGTGAGGTTGGGTCGTGAGATGATGCAACAATAACCATGACATCGACCTTGGCGGGTGGCTCATCGCTTCGAGAACATTGTCCTGTTGTCCCTTCATGGTAAATCTCTGTCTCTAAACAATGGATGCATGTTTCTAGTGATACTAGAGGTATTGCTGTCAAATCCATTGTGATTGTGGGTGGTTACTCCACTTTGATTTCTTGTTTGTTATCATTAGATTCATATTGTATGGGATTTTTAATGAACATAGCCTTATTGACAACTATATCTTCTTCGAAAAATGATTCCAACAATTATTGTACCTTCAAGCTTGACCAAAAGCGATTCTTTAGCTTCTTTTGACGTGAATACAAACTATGCCCCCAATCGTTGTTTGTCAAACTACAATATGATCATTGAATTGTGGGAACGATTCAAATTCCATGGTCTAATACCAATTAATGCAGACTGAAGATGTGGATGGTCGAGAAGATGGTGGAGGGTTGGGAAAAGAAGGGGGAAATTGATAAAATGGTGATTGTGGGGGGTTGAGTAGATGGTGGATGGTTAGGAAAAGAAGGGGGAAGTTGGTAAAATGGTGATTTGGAAGAACTATTAAAGGGACAGGAGGGATAGAAAGATTGGGATAAAAGGGAAGAGTTAGAGAGAGATGGAGGAGTGAGAGATAATGGAAAGAAGGGACAGGGATGAGAGAACGCGATAGTTAGAAAGGGAGGAGATGGGCAGGAAAGGCGTGGGAAAGAGGATAGAGAATGCGAAGTTTTGAATGGAAAGAGATAAGAAAGGATGGGAGAGGGATTAAGAGGTAAGAGATAGGAACAAATGGAAGGGAAAGATGTAGAGAAGAGAGGAGGGATGTAAGGAGGGGAAACCCTTAAATGAGGATGGAAAGGAAGAGACAAGAGGGAGATGGTGAGAGGAATGGAAGAGATGGAGAGGCAAAAGATTCTTTCTTGCACTCAAAATGTCTTCTCTTTGTTCTTCCATTCCATTAGCCAAAGGCCCGATTTATAGAGGGGTCATATAACATGGTAGAATTTACAACACTTTTCTAGAATATTCTAGACGTATGGAGAAAAGAGAAACGGAGAAATTCTAGAGAATCATAACCTATAGGTAGAGCAAGAGGATTCTAAATCCTTGCTCTTAAAAAAGACAAATTTCAGTAAGACCCATTTGCATCTTGATCTTTCTAATGCTTATAAATGTGAATATTAATAGAATACATCAAAATGGCTCTTAAAGTTTAATTTTCTTCTTCAGAAATTAAGGTTTCCGATATTTGTATCAACAAATAAGATAAATACACACTTGTTTGCTAAATATAGGTGCTTGTTGGAGTATTTTGTTATGCATCACTTATGTGGGAGATGGGTAAATGGATCACTCCAGGATCCATTTACCACATCCAGTTGTTTAGTCCACATCTACCAGTTGTGAGATGTGGATACTCAATGGGGGCTATATAAGAAGCCCCTCACCCTCTGTATCAGATGAGAAAGTGCAATGCATACATCAACCCTTTGAGGCGTTCTCCCGTGGTTTCATCCCACCCCTTAGGGAGTAGGGTTCCACGTTAAAATCCCGCGTTCTTCATGTTTATATCATTTTATTCTGATATGCTTCCGTATTCTATTTTCTAACATGGTATCAGAGCGGGTTCGATTCCCGAGGGTTTATGTTCGTTTATTATTCGAGATTCTATTTTTGTTCTTGGAGATGTATTTTTTTGAAGACTATTATCATGTATAATTCAAATTGAGTTTTAGGGTTTCTTTTTGAAGCCCTAATCCTGCAACCTTGTTATGTTTGATGCTCTCCAGTTCCAGACAACCGCGTCTCGGTGCCTTGCACATCTTCAGACTGGTCGCGGCGCCGTATTTCATCCTCTCGCCAGTTGGCGGTGCCTGATCTCCCTCACAGTGGAGACTATTCTTCTCATCCGCATCCTCAGGCGGCGACTGCCCTCCTTCCTGTCGGCGATTGTATTCCCACAGGGGAACCCTAAAGGAAGGGGACCGATCAACATCCACGCAGCTCCCCCTACAATCTCATCTCCGATCTGCTGCGGTTTCTCCTCCAGCCGCATTTGGCAGCGCGACATCTCCTCCAGACCTTGCGTACAACCCAGAACACGCTTTGCGACAACCCTTCTAGCCTCTTTCATGCTCCAGGATCAGTGTACTTCGATCAGCGAGGCGGCGGCCGCCTGAAGGTTCCTACCTCTCTCAACTGGCGGAGCCACAAGAAGGCCACCCTCTTCTGGCGGCGAGGCAACATCGGCGCCTCCCCGAGCTCCTCTCTTTGATGCCAAACCTCCAACACTCCAGGCGGCCAGCAGCTTCCTCCCCCCTCGCAATACCCAAGTCGCCACCGCGTGCCCTCCCCCCTTGGCGACTTCGCTGGTGAACACCTCCATGAGTGGCATCGACACTTCTTGGGGCTACTCTCGATCCAAGCGACGCAGGGTCCTAGGGCTATCGTGCAAGAATAGAAGTCCAATAGGGCTTAGATGCTTTGTATATAAGAAATGAAAGAAGGAAGTGGGACTGAAAGCAAAGTGGGCTGCAACAACAAAAAAGGGAATGCTTAAAAAAGGGGTGAATAAAAAAATGGGAGAAAGGCCATTCGGGAAAAAGTGAAGAATGTTGACATGTTTTGTGAAATTTTTTTGACGGCTATACAAAATGAATAACCGAGAAAAAATGAGTACACTTTTTTTGAGAAAAATCGATAAAAAGAATTGAGATCGGCTTTTGTTGATTTTTTCTTTCTCCCCATTCTTCATGTCTTCTCCCAACTTGGTCGATGTCATTGTTTTCTAACCAGTATGGGAGAAAGGGGGAGTATTGTGTAGAGTCGCATGCTACATTGACCGATTCTCCAGATTTCATATTCAGATGTTAGATTCCAGGCCTGTCAGATTTTTCATACTCTACAGTTCTTCAGATGTTCAGACTCGCCGTCAGATTGATTCTCAGTCTTCAGTTTCAGACACGCACATGTATGCGGTCTTCAGTTTGATGTGCACATGTTTGCCATCACTTTTTAGTGGCCCCCATCTTCTGTGTTTCGACCAGGATTTCATGTGATCTATAGGGACTCCAGAGTAGAGATCCCATTCCCTATGCCATGTGGGCTAGGTTTTTCATGTGGTTTCATAGGGACTCCAGAGTAGAGATCCCATTCTCTGAGCCAATATGGGGGAGACCCAGTTCTCTGACAAGATTTCTTCAGACTCCATTCTCCAGCGACCGTGGACTCCGACGAGGATTGCACTCCACGGCTTTTCAGTTCAGCCCTTTCAGAGATGGAGCAGTTGTGCACATATTGTGGCGGATCAGAGTTCTCCAAGTGGAGACTCATTTTCAGTTGGTGACTCTGTTAGGTGCGGTACAGACTACACCCAATTTGACTCGCACTCCAGCTCGTTTGTCCTCCTCACCTGCACGGCATGAAAAGCAACGTCCTCGACAGCAGCCGACATTTATGCGCGTTGGGTTGATATTGTCTGTAGTGTCATATAGCGTGAGTTGAGATTTCTTTCTGTTTGTCCAAGCTGAGCATTGCATGCTTCAGCTTGAGGGGAATGTTGAAGTATTTGGTTATGCGTCACTTATGTGGGAGATGGGTAAATGGATCACTTCAAGATCCATTTACCACATCCAATTTTTTTAGTCCCACATCTACCAGTTGTGAGATGTGGAGACTCAGTGAGGGCTATATAAGAAACCCCTCACCCTCTGTATCATATGAGAAAGTACAATGCATATATCAGCCCTTTGAGGGTTCTCCCGTTGTTTAATCCTGCTCCTTAGGGAGTAGGGTTTCACGTTAAATCCTGCGTTCTTCATGTTTATATCATTTTATTCTGATACGCTTCCGCATTCTATTTTCTAACAGTGTTAGTAAAAGATTTTAATAGTATTGTCATTATAGTCACCATATGCTAATATAAAGTAAAATATTACTTGTAATATATGCACTAGAATTTCAGCCATAAAGAATACAAAAATAATTGAGATAACAAATGTTATATTCTCGTAACCTCATATTTCATAAAGTACTTCTTTCAACAATAGTTCATTAAGTACTATTAGTCACCTTAAATTTTTATCCAAGAATTGACACTAAGTTAGAACTAAGAGGTAGAAGTGTCTTTGTGGTTTCATGTACCCTATTTGATGCATTCCTCGTCTCTTTATTGAGTCCATATATTCCCCACCGTTCTCTCATGTCGTATAGGAGTACATGACTGTAGTTTATCAGATACTCTATGTTTTATTTGTCAACCACATATACAAGATGCCAATGCAACGATAAGTGTTAGTGGAAGATGCGGAATCACGAGGATATTGGCACGATGAAGGTGCCGCTTGAGAATTATGTGATACAGATCATGGAATAGGGGGATATGTCATTTGTGGGGGTGGAAATGGAGGCATCGTAGAGTAAAATATGTAAACTTGCCATATCCCTCACCATCCTACAAAGAGATGTCAACATAGTATTGCTAGTTTTATTGAAACCCTCCATAACCACATAATCACAATAACAAAGGTGGGGCATTGTGATTGAGGTAATCATGAAAATTACCATGAGATTCATCTTGTGATCGGGATCATCCACGAAAGGGGTTTGATGTTATTGTGCCACCAAATATGGAATCTCCTTACACACCCATACTAAGAGATCTCATTGAAGATATATATATCTTCCATTACGGTGTTATATATATATATATATATATCTTCCATTACGGTGTTAACCTGGTGTTGTCCTTGCGATTGCGAGCGTGAATACGTAGGTAGTCCATCTGCTTCTTAGGATCTAGGCATGAACATGTACTCAGAATATCTTATCCATTCATATTTGTGTATACCCCATGTAATTCTAGTATAATTTGTTGTCCTTCAAATATGTGCACATTATCATGTGCTATCTCACCAGCACTACTACCATAATGTGCCATTACGCCATAAACCTGATGCAGCCCGTTTGTATGTAACCCATTAATCGATGTAGGCCATTAATATGCAGCCCGTTAATTGATACAACCCCTTCATATGCATCCCATGTCACATTTATAACCATTAGAAAGATCTAAAATTTGGAGCAAATTGTAATATATTACATGTAAAATGGCCATTGCTGGAATTTATTTTATTAAGAAGAGGCAAGGATATAGAATCATCTTCCTCCTCTTATAGGTTAGAACTCTATAATTGTTTTATTTCTTCTCCTTTCGTCATAATTGTATAGCACTCTCAAATAGTGTTGTAATTTCTATTTGTTGTTTGATTTATCTATAAATCAAGGTTCGAAATTTCGATTTCGATCTCGTTTCGGTAAGGTGTAATACCGAAATTTCGCCGAAATTTCGGGAAATTTCGACGATTTCGGTGGAAACGTCGGAAAAGGCTAAAAAATCCAATTTTTTTTCCAATTTTATTGAAAATTTCGATATTCCAAGTTATTAGAACAATAAATAACATAGAAATACACAATTATTTCACACATATTGGTCATCTATACCCTATATATAGACATATCGGTCATATCGACCATATCGGTGGTCATATTGTTGGAACCCAAGCAACATGTCTCGATCGATATGGGGTCGAAATGACCCATATTTTATCCATATCATTGCAATTGAGGATCTCCACCCCTATATACAACCTATCTCCACCGAAATCTCATAACACAATTAATATATAAAAGTTGAAACCATGGTTGTAACATTGTTTATACATAATAAAAAAGAGTAATAGTCTAGTCTTACAAATACAATACAACTTACAACAAGTTAAAATTATTAAGAACATGCATATTTCTGATAAATGCAATAAAAGAGTAAAGATTAAAATATAGTACCTGCCTTGGTGACATGTTTTGTTCAGAACCAGGAGTTCCGTGGTGGATCTGAATGCCCCCCCCTTCCTTGCTGTCTCTCATAGCGCATCACAGATTCTATGAACTCGCAGTAGTTCTCCCATGTCATGTACGAGTACATGGCCTTGTAATCCATGACATACTGCCTGTATTGGTGGTCATCGATGCCTATGAGCATCCCGAGTCGAGGATAAGCAGCACTGGATCCGGTATCACGAGTGGCATGACGAGGCTGCTGCGAACTACTGCCCTGAGATCCTCGGGACGACGACGACGGAGTAGGAGAAGATCTCTGCGGAGGAGGAGGAGGAACTGCCGTGTAGTACTCAGGGAAGAAACCGTAGCTGTCACCCCCAAAGAAACTGCCCTGGCTCTGCTCAGGTTGGCTACTTTGGTAGTTGTCTCTGCTACTGTATCCCCTATATCCACTGTAACCATATGAATATGCTGGAGGTGCGTACTGAGGAGGAGGAGGAGGTCCTGGAGGAGGAGCTTGAAAGTATTTCGGGAAGACGCCAAATGATCTCTCATCGTGTGACGATCCATATCCGCCTAAAGGACTTTGTGCTCCTCCGCGATATGGGCTGTCAATATCCATGAAGCTCAAAGAACCTACAGATGATGTCAAATCTTCCATGTAGCTGCCAGTTGGACGATGGTCTCGACCGTAGTCGTAATCCGTAGGCCCTGGACTCGGACTTGGAACAAATTGTCCGTGTGTGTTCCGTTGTCTCTCCATATATTTACGTCCTGCTTGTAGGCCTTCCTCAAGTCTGGTAGCTTGTGGTCCACGACCACTCCCTCCTGACCCACCTGAGTTTGACTCCCCACCACCACCAGGTCCAACACGACCAACATCGTCATCATCATCATTTCCACTGTCATCCTTTGACTGTGACTTGGATTTGGAGCTACTGGAGAGAATTTCATCAACAACTGCATCAATCTCGCCCTCCAACCCTCCAACAGGGTCTGTAATCCGCCCGGATCTGGCCAAAAAATCACCAACGTCTGCTCCCATTTGCTGGCTTATGTTTTCATTCGGTCTTCCACCTGGCTAATCGAGAACTGGGGCACCATTGGAATCCATCCACCTCTGGAGAACGTCCTCATCAGCATCGTCATCGTGCATCTTGAAAATGTATGCAAGGTCAATAGGGTCCGTATAGTCATCTTTGTCATGTCCCTCCATTGCATGCTTCAATTTCAGCATCAAGTTGTAATGCACGAAGACAAGGTCATTGAGCTTCTTTTCTCCCAACCTGTTCCTTCTCTTCGAATGTATCAAATTGAACGTGCTCCAGTTCCTCTCACAACCGCCAGCAGATGCGGTTTGAGACAACACTTTCACTGCCACACTTCGAAGGTTGGGAGCTTCCATCCCGTATAACATCCACCATTCGGCTGCAAAAAAAGGAAAAGACAGAAATCATAAGTACAAATAAATGTACACACAAGTAATTGTTTTATTTGCCTCCGTCCCTACCAGGAAGAGTATTGCCACGACCGTTGACCGCAGTAATCCGACCAAAGGAACCTAATGCATCTTGGTAAAATTTAACCTGCACAACGCACAAATAGGTTCAACCCAAATATCTTGTGACTCAAAATATAGTTAGAAATTGAGGATAGTACCTCATTCATGCACATGATCTGTAACTTCTCGTCCTTGACGAGCTTCTCCACCACAATCTGTACGACTGAGAGAAGGTCACCATTTGTACCAAGTCCATTCTTGTAGTGGCACTTAGGATTGAAGTAATAAGCTGCACAGAAAGTCACGAACAAGGTCATTTAAGATGTCCAACTATAGAAATTTAAATAATTGAAAAAAAAACCATTTTTACATAATACATACCGGCCTTGTGAAGAGGATGTGAGAGCATCTTGGACCATCGCTCGTCTATGATGTCCAACCATGCTTTCGATCCCTTCCCAACCGCTTCTCTGACCTTCTCTCTCATGCAGCGCATTGCCTCGTAGATGACTCCCTTGGTGGGCTTCTTGTCGCCATCCACGATCCGCAATGCAGATACAACTGGATCCATGATCCTCGTGACCCGAGTCACGTCATCCCAAAAGGAGATACCATTGATCAATATCTCCACCTTTCGTCCTCCTTCAGTCCGAGCTTCAGGTATCTCGAACCACTCACCCTGGCAACACATGGTTTTCAAACCCGTCTTATGTTGCTTGAGGCTTTGCAACGCAATAAAATTGGTTGCAAAGCATGTGATGCCAGGCCTCACCAACTCCCCATTGCACATCCGCCTCATTAGTGCCAACATTTTGCTGTGGTTGTAGATGAATGTGGTGATCATTCGTGCTTTCTCCACCACCCTTGAGACGAGCTTCCTCTTGCTGAAATCCTTAAGGATCAAGTCAATGCAATGCGCAGCACACGGTGTCCAGAAAATTTCGTAGCTGCTCGACTTCATAATTGTTTCACCAGCCTTCTTGAAGTTGCTGCCGTTATCTGTCACAATTTGCACAATGTGCTCTTTCCCAACCTCCTTTATAACGTCCTTCATCAACTTCAGAAGGTACCTGTGGTCCTTCACATGCTCAGATGCATCAACAGATTTCAAGAAAATTGTCTTCCCATCGCAGTAAACAAGGAAGTTGATGATCTGCTTCCTTGTGTAGCTCGTCCACCCATCGCACATCAATGTCACCCCATACTCTGGCCATCTCCTCCTCAACTCGGCGATGTACTCATTCATCTCCTCTTTCTCCATCCCCAGATATTTGTTCATGATCTCGTAGGATGTAGGAGCCTTCACTCCCGTTCCCGCTGCAGCGATCTCATCAATGGCATGCTGCAAGAATGGCCCGCTTGCAATGTTGGCAGGAATGCTCTCCCCAAAGAAGAGCTTGCTGATGGCTTTTCCCACCCTTTCTCGTGCATTGGGAACATTCCCTTCACTGTTTTCTGCCTCGGATCCTTGCTTGCCTTGTATTGCATGGATCCGCTCCTCGTCAAGAAGGGCTCAATTCCCTTCCCCTTGTGTTTCTTGGTGGGTGTTGGTACTGGTTGGCCTCCATAACCACTCCCACTCCCACTCCCACCTGCACCATAGAAGCCGCCCCGTGCACCACCGAGTTCTCTCCTCTCGAACTCGCTCCTCAATGATTCTTGTGTAGCCCTTCTGTATGCCCTCCTCTCTGATGCAGTCTGAATGTCGGCGGGGTACACAAAATCATCGTCGTCTGAATCAGAAATGACGTTGAATTCTTTCTCGAACATGAACTCCTTCATTTGTTCTTCCCTTCTTACTCTCTCCGTCTCCTTTTCCTTCTTTCCGTCCAAGCTCGCCTTGACCTTGTCCCTCACATCTTTGGGACAACGCGTGCACTTGGCAACATTCTTGTTGTTGCCAACAAGATGTTGCTTCATCCTTGTGATGCCGCCTCCTCCCAACTTCTTCCCACAGAAATTGCATTGCGGCTTCGTCTTATTTCCATCAGGAGCGGACGCATACCTCCATCCAATGTCCCCACTGAATTCTTCCATCTGATCATCAGAACTGTCAGATCCAGAACCGGAAGCTGAATGTGCCATGGTGAATATCCAAATTAAGAACCGGAACCGAAACCAGAATGTGGCAGACTGTGCCATGGTGAATATGAACGTCGAAATTTGCGAGGAAAATCAAGAACTAACATTAACTTGGCATACAATGCAACTGCTTATGAATATGCAAATTATTTTAATTTTTTAATTTCGAAATTATTATATATTTAATTTTTCCAACACCTACTTTTCCGATTTACAGGAAAAAACCTTGGATCTATACATTAGGATCTTAGATCTACAAATTAGGGGACCATTTTCAAGAAAGACTACGTAATTGACACAAAATATGAACAAAAATGTAAATATTTAACAAATGATTTTCGGATTTTCTATATTTTTAATTTTTATTAATCCAAAAAATTTTCCTAACTATGATTGACATAAACCTAAACCTAGCCCTCCACCTTCAAGCCTCCATGCGCACTGCCTCCACGCGCGATGCCGCCTCCCACGCGCGCTGCCACCTCTACGCGCGCCGCCTCCTACGCGCGCTGCCCCTACGCGCGTCGCCCTCACGCGCGACGCCTTCACGTGCGGCTGTGCGCCGCCCCACGTGCGCCGCCTGCCCGTGCGGCCTCTCTTAGGTCGTGATCTGCAACCACTGTCCCTAGGGTTCCACCGCCCCTAGGGTTCGGTTGTCATCTTTATAAGGGGCTCTCTTCTCGCTTTCAAGTTGATGGGTTTGGTTGCATAGAGGTTTACACGTGCAACTAAACCTAATCATATCAGTGTAGACCAAGGCTTATCTTGTCTACAACCCTAGTTTTCTCCAGTCAAAATGTCAGAAAGCAAGATCAAGATCCCCACTACAGGCGCCTTAAAAGGTCCTACGGCTATTGTGAAGATGGATGGATCCAACTATGAGTTATGGACCATGCAGTTCATGAGCCTAATGAAGTCGATGGGTAAGAAACATATTCTTACCAAGGATTAGTCAGAGGAGAAACAAGATTGTATGCCTCATGGGAGGCTGATGACGCATATGCTCAGGTCTGGTTGTCTGGTATTCTGATTCCAGACATTGCTAATGATGTCTTGCATCAACCTACTACCAAAGTCATGTGGGACATTCTTGCTGCCATGTATTCACAAGCCAAGAATGAGACAAAAATCCTACAGCTCCAGCATGACATCTTCACGATAAAGCAGAATGGTCGACCCATGCATGCTCACTACACTGCATTGAGGGGAATGTTTGAGAGGCTTCCCAGTTTCATGCCTCTCACGGCTACTCCAGAACAATTGAAGACATATAGGAATGCTACGATGGTGGGAGTCTTTCTAGCTTCTCTTGACTCGCAGTATGAGGCAGCTTCTTAGATTCTGGCAGATGCTACCATTCCTCCTATGGAGGAGGCCTTTCGGCTATTGAGCCGAATCAGCATCTCAAGCCCTACTACTGTGCCAAATTCTTCTGCTATGGCAGCCTCTAGAGGAAGAGGCAATTCATCTCATTTTCGTGGATGAGGGCCACGTGGCAGGATTGGCCGTGGTCGTGGATTACAGTGCTCTTATTATCGTCGGATTGGTCATACAGAAGACACAAGCTACTCTAAGCATGGTTTCCCAACATCTGCCCGTGCAACAGAACAGATCCAGCATCATGGTGCTACGCCATCGTCGGATCCACGATATGATGACCTAGTGTCTCGTCTAAGTGATATCATGCCACCAACCAGTACTCCTCCACCTATTTCAGGGAGCAGTTTGGACGTTGCTGCTACTGCAGAAGCTAGTTCCTCAGGTAGTGCTCATACTTCTGCTTTCTACCAGGGTTCATGTACCTCAGAATGGATTATAGATTCAGGTGCCACACATCATTTGTGTGGAGATAGGCACCAACTCACATCCTACAGACAAGTTTCCCCAGGAAGGACCGTCGTCATAGCAGATGCGACTCATTCTTCCATCACAGGACAGGGACAAATCGCCTTAACACTTTCTATGCAGTTGTAGAATGTGTTCCATGCTCCTAATTTCTCAATGAATTTACTGTCAATTAGTTAGATTACTAAGGATCTACATTGTCGAGTGATATTTGTCCCATCATCTCTTGTGTTTCAGGACATTCTCACGGGCAACGTGATTGGATATGGTTGTGAGCAAGGCGGGCTGTATCGACTGGTCCATACACCTTACGCTGGAGCATCATCTCATTCCACCGGACCAGCCTCTCCTTACTTATGGCATTCGCGCTTTGGTCATCCTCCATTTCAGAAACAACGTCAAGTCCTTCCTCAGATCTCAACCCGCTCGTCGTTCGATTGTGAAGCTTGTCAGTTAGGGAAGCATCATCGGTCTGTCTTCCCTAGTCGTCAGAGTCCGAGCAGTAGCTCTCCATTTGAGTTTTTCCATATTGATATTTGGGGTCCAAGTCGTGTTCCCGATCATAAGGAATACAGGTTCTATTCAGTTGCTGTGGATGATTTTAGTCATTTGTCTTGGGTCTTTCTGTTGAAGAATAAATCTGAAGCGGGCATCACTATTATGAATTTTATTAAAGAAGTACAGAATGTGTTTTTTGTTTCTATCAAGATTGTGAGAACTGATAATGCCCTTGAATTCTGTACTAGAACATTATCTCAATTTCTTTCATCCCATGGCATTCTTCATAAAACTTCTTGTGCTTACATGTCCCAATAGAATGGTGTCGCAGAAAGAAAACACCGCCACCTTTTTGATGTCACTCGTACGCTTCTTATCCAGAGTCCTGCTCCACACTCGTTCTGGGGCGATGCGGTTCTTACTGCATGTTATCTCATTAACCGTATGCCCTCGTCTGTGTTGGGGAGGAAGATATCTTTCTCCCTCGTTTTCCCTAACAAGGAGTTGTTCTCTCTAACTCGTGTTTTTGGGTCCGTGGCATTCGTTCACCAGTTGTCTCCAGGGGTTGACAAGCTCTCTCCTAGGGCTATCAAATGTGTTTTCGTCGGGTATTCCAGGACTCAAAAGGGGTATTATTGTTATGATCCGTTACGTCAAAAATATTATGTGAGTGCAGATGTCACGTTTTTTGAGTCAGTCATATTTTCTCTCCTACAGGTGACAGGTTGGTGCCATCCGATATAAATGATGAAACCTATATTCCTCCTCATCCTTGTATGCACCACAGCAAGCTCCTATATTTCCACCACCGTCATCCCCATCACCATCACCATCTCCACCACCGCCACCACCTTCCATATCTTTGGTTCCTCCTCTACCACGACACTACAATCGACGACCAACCCCTGCTCATGATCATGGTCAATCATCAAACATGCCCCAGGTTTGTTCTGATAACATTATTTCTAATGATGGGACTGACGACTGTTAGAGTATTTGGTTGTGCGCCCATGAGTTGTAAATGGGTAAATGGATACCTCTAGGATCCATTTATCCCATCCAGTTGTTTAGTCCCACATTGTCCAGTGGTGGGAATGGGCTCCGTGGAGGCTATATAAGGAGCCCCAGACCTCCTGTATCCATTGAGAAAAAGCAATGTAAGATATACCCCTTTGAGGGCTTCTCCTGTGGTTTCATCCCGCTCCTTACGGAGTAGGGTTACACGTAAAAATCTTCTTGTTCTTATTGCTTTATCTTTATTTTTGATTCCGCATCCGCTTCCTATTTTCTAACATGGTATAAGAGCGGGTCGTTCTTGGTTGATTTTGAAGTTTTATTCTTGAAGATTTTCTTTTAAGATCAGTCAAGTTTGTTGATTATTCGAGATTCAATTATCAAGTTCTTATTCTGGGGTTTAGATGTAACCCTAGAAACTATTTTGTGTTCATCTCGGCGCTGTGCAAAACTCCATACGAGTTCCTGTTCTTGAAGACTCTCCAATCATCTCTGAAGATCAGAGGCGGCACTCAATCCGTCATGCAGAACTAGCAAGGTCCATTCGTTCTAGGATTTCTCTGTGAAACCTTACTCCTCTCCATGTGCTCCCCTCCCAGCGCCGCCTACGCACAGCAGATACGCAAGACCCAGGCAACTCCTCCGGCGATGGACCTCCGTACAAGCCCCGTCCTCCACGCAAGAGGCGCTATCTTTTAGCTCTAATATCCCCAGTCGCGCGAGGAGCAGGCTACCTCGATGCCGCTCAGCCACAGACGCGCATCCCAGGCGGATGCACGTCAACCACAACAACGCAGCCAGTCAGCGCATCCGTGCATCGCGCATCCAAGGCGCGCTTCCCGTCCTCCGCTCCAGGCGATCCCTAGGCGCAGGCGGAGCAAGCTTGTCCAGGCAAGTCTTCATCGCCAACCTTCATTCTTCATCGCCGACCTCCAGGCTCGCGGCTCTCCTGTGCAACCCCAATCCCGAGGCGACAACAGCCTCCAGTGCGGCTTCCCTCTCCGCGCACACTCATCTCAGACTCGCCGCTTCAAGCCTCTGGCGGCACTTCTCCCTCCGCATCTTCAATACCTTCTGGCGGCCCGTCCCTCGTGCTGCCCCAGCCCTTCTTTGGCGCATAGGTGGCGGTAGAAGCTCTTCCTCCAAAACCCTAGCGGCGGTGGCTCCCATCTTGGCGGCACAAGCTTCTTCCCCTGTGGCGGTGTGCAATCAGAAGCGGCTAAGGGGGTAGGGGGGGCATTCGAAGGGTTTCCCCCGTGGAAACCCTAAGCATTATTTTAAAAACATCCGATTGAAAGAAAAAGGAGGAGGCCCTGCGTAGAAGAAAAATAGAGAGAGGCTGCAGATATGTTTGTGCCTGATTAAGAAAAAAATAGGGCCGAAGTTTGTGTTAAAAATGTTTAAAAAATGATTAAAGAAAAAAAAAGAGGCGCGTACATTTGAAAAGCCGTACACATTCAAAAAAAAGGGAAGAGCTGTAAAAAAAGGAAATGGACAAATGTTATTCATGATTTGAGAAGCCGAAAATTTGTGATCGGCTTAGTGATATTTTGTCCCTATTTATCTTGTCTTCTCCCAACATAGTCAATGTCATGTATTTCAACTAGTATGGGAGAAAGGGGGAGTATTATGTGGAGTCACATGTCTTGTTGCAGATCCATATATCAGATGCATACCAACCATATTTTATCAGACTCTACAGTTCTTTGATTAATCAGACTCGACGATTGATTTCGAGTGTTCCTCAGTTTCAGACACGCACATGTATGCGGTCTCATTTCCAGATATGCAGATGTTTGCCATCTTTTGTCGTGGTCCCCATCTTTCTTCTTGTTGTTTCGACCAGAGTTTTTCATGTGAGCCATAGGGACTCCAGAGTAGAGGACCATTCCCTATGCCATGTTGGCAAGGGTTTTCATGTGGTATCATAGGTACTCCAGAGTAGTGTACCATTCTCTGTGCTAGATGGGAGAGACACAGTTCTCCGATGAGGAGGCTTTTCAGACTCCATTCTACAACGATCGTGGACTCCAACGAGGATTGCACTTCCACGGCCTCTTTTCAGTTCGCCCCTTTTTAGAGATGGAGCAGTTGCTCACATTGTTGTGGCGGGCCAGAGTACTCTGATGAGGAGACTCATTTCAGTTGCAGTGACTCTGACAGGCGCAGTTCAGAGCACATGCTCTCCGATGAGGAGATTCACCAGACTCACACTCTAGCACGTTCGTCCTCCTCACCTGCACGGCATGAGAAGCAACGTTCTCGACAACATCAGTTGTGCGCGTTGAGTTGATATTGTCCGTAGTGTCCTGTAGTGTGAGTTGAGTTTCTTTCTCTTTGTTTGTCCAAGCTGAGCATTGCATGCTCCAGCTTGAGGGGGAGTGTTGGAGTATTTGGTCGTGCGCCCATGAGTTGTAGATGGGTAAATGGATACCTCTACGATCCATTTACCCCATCCAGTTGTTTAGTCCCACATTGTCCAGTGGTGGGACTTGGAGGCTCTGTGGAGGCTATATAAGGAGCCCCCACACCTCATATATCCATCGAGAAAAAACAATGCAAGATATGCCCCTTTGAGGGCTTCTCCCGTGGTTTCATCCCGCTCCTTATGGAGTAGGTTCCACGTAAAAATCTTCTTGTTCTTATTGCTTTATCTTTGTTTCTGATTCCGCTTCCGCTTCCTATTTTCTAACAACGACATTTCTCAGCAGGAGCAGGCAGGGGATGGCACGGATGTTGGTACAACTGTTGCAGATCTTGATTTGCCGATTGCACCGAGGAAGCATAAGAGGTCATGTGCTTCATATCTCATTGCTTCTCATGTCACCTTTGAGCGTCTGGCAGGAGATTTCAGGAGATTTGTAGTTGCTTTATCCGCTGTGAACATTCCAAGGACTCATCAGGAAGCATTAGCTGATAGTAGATGGCGTCTAGCTATGGAGGAAGAGATGGCCGCCCTTCAGTCGAGAGGTACTTGGATTCTTGTTCCAGCTCCTACTGGGGCATCTATTGTGAGTTGCAAGTGGGTGTTTACGGTGAAGCATAATGCCGATGACAGTATTGATAGGTACAAGGCTTGATTGGTTGCTCAGGGCTTTACTCAGACGTATGGGGTAGATTATCTTGACACGTTTTCTCCTGTTGCTCGTCATTCTACCTTACAGATTCTTTTATCTGTTGTTGTGATTCGAGATTGGCCCCTGTTTCAATTAGATGTCTAAAATGCGTTCTTATATGGTGATCTTCAAGAAGTTTACATGCAGCAGCTATCTGGGTTTACTGCTGAGGGGGAGTGTGTACAGGTATGCAGGCTTCATAAGGCGATCTATGGCCTAAAGCAGAGCCCAAGAGCTTGGTTCCAGAAGCTCTCAGATTTGTTAAGCAAGGGTTCAAAAGGTCAAATGCAGACCATTCTCGCTTTGTACAGAGGACATCCAGAGGTATGACTGTCGTTATGGTGTATGTTGACGATATACTCATTACAGGAGATGATATGCAGGGAATAAAAATAGCAAAAGAATTCTTGGGCCATGAATTCGTTACCAAGGATCTAAGAGTACTTAGATATTTCCTTGGATTGGAGTTTGCTAGAAGTGAACAAGGACTCGTGATGACTCAGAGGAAATATGTCACTAACTTGCTAAGTGACACAGGTATGCTTGGATGTCGACCTGCTTCTACACCCATGGATCCAAGCATGAAGATGCATGATGACGACACCGAGGAGGTTGACAAAAGAAGGTACAAAGAACTGGTAGGAAGGCTTCTTTATGTTACTATTACCAGACCAGATTTTACATTTGCAGTAAATAAAGTGCACCAATTTATGGAGCAACCTCGCCAGGTACACATGGATGCCATACATGTGATACTAAGGTATCTTAAGTCATCTCCAGGTGCAGGATTGATGTTTAGAAAGAAGGGCGCTATTACTATCTCAGCATGTGCAGACGCAGACTATGCAGGGTGCCCAAAGGATAGGAAGTCTACATCAGGCTTTGCTATATTCGTTGGGGAGTCACTTGTCTCATGGAAGATCAATAAGCAAACAAGGATTTCTTCTTTAATCCTTGTGGAGTAAGTTGGGCTGCAGTGAACCATTTATGCACCTAATCTCATTTGATTTGTTCTGGAGTTGATGACAATGGATTTATAGGGTTGAACGGGATTTAAGGTAATCTATGTCGCTCCTTTTACTATCACTATGGTAATAATGTATAAGTATATGGTGATCTTTTTTTATAGAGGGTTGGTTCTGTTCAAAGTGTTTGAGCAGCGATATAAAGGATATGCGGTTGTTTGTTTTCTTTCTAATTTTTTCGATTCATTTTGAGAGTATGATTGCTGAATTGAGTTCCATATATTAGAGCGTTCAATGAGAATACTCCTTTTATAGCAAGCAAATCAATAAGTTAATGTCTGTTTGGGAGATGGTTATGCTCTCATTGTCAGAGAAGTCAAAAATAACTCCAAACCATTTCTAATTTGTACTTGTATACTTTTCTTTTCAGAACGAAGCTCAGCTTTACACGATGGACTGCTGATTGGAAGAGTGCCACTGCCTTGTTTGAGGAAGCTGGTTGGAAAAATACTGCATCTTTTATTTTCTATTATTGCAATTCACTTCCCTTTTCTTTTCAATGGCGGGTGTTATGGTGGTTACAGCTATAAAATATAGGATGAACAGAGAATTCGAGAAGGCAAAAGATGCATTTGAGAAAGCTTCCAAAGGCCAAGAAATGATTTCGTCGTATCCTTTTGTGGTTAACTTTTAGGTGCCATATGATTTGCCTTTTTATAATATATTTTTGATTATTTCCTTCATAAGCTACTTAGGCCTTGGGATGCTGCCAAACACATGGAATCTGCTGCTGCTCTTGCTAAAGATCTTGGCCACTGGAAAGAAGTTGCTGATGATTATAGAAAGGCATCTGAGTTGTATATTGAGTGTGGGAGGTCCCAACCTGCATCTGATGCTCTGGCAAAGGGTGCACGGTGAGAACAGCAGTGAGTCTCATACCTATTTTTAGATTATTTTTCGAGTGGTAGCTTATCACATTTATAGTGGTATACATATAGTGCTATAGAAGAGGCATCTCCTGAAGAAGCAATTCAGTTGTATAATGATGCTTGCACCCTTCTTGAGGATGATGGAAAGGAGCAAATGGCATTTGATTTGTACCGTGATGCAGCAAGTATCTATATCAAAGTCGAGAAGTAAGGAAAATATTCTTTCAGTTTTTTATTGGTTTATGTTTTCACGCTCTCTTCTTTTTCGTGTGCATTATCTGATCGGTATGGCATGTTGTACATGATGAGAAAACTGCTATAGAGTATTTCAAGTTTATCCTATATGATGGTGTTGAGCACACTTTTATTTGTATTTCCATTTTTATAAAGTTCTTGCCCTCGCTTCTTTAGTTCTTTAAATGGAGTGTTTATTAAAGTCCTATGTTGGAAATCATGGACACCGACATTGAACTTTACTTGCTCTATATTGTAAATAGATTATTTTATTGCTAAATATGTACATTTTCTGTACAGGAAGTGAACGATTATTCTATTATAGGTCATGATTGCTTCGTAACTATTTCATATATATGCTTTTGATATAAGATTTAGTAATCTATTTGATGTTTTCGAAAATTATATTGAGATTATAATAGGTGTTGGAATATTACTTGTTGCAAATTCAGTTCCATCTGAACCTATATAATAAATTAAGAACATTGATTTTGATCTGCTAGATTAAGTGTAACTACCAGATTTTTGAAATTGGCAAAATTGATTGCCATTTTTCAGTGCTATCCAGTTTTCTGTTTATCTTGTATGAGATTTTCACAATTTACTGATAGAGGCTTAAATATACTTTTTCCCAATCATTTCTTGCTGACATATTTAAAACTGAAAAAAGTCTATAACCTCACATTTTATGGGATATAGGCACGCTCTTTGTGAGGCACAATGCTAGCATGTGAGAAGCGGAAGCGTTATATAGAACAATAAAGAATAAGAACATGGAATAACACACGGATTTTACGTGGAACTATACCCCCTAAGGCACATGATGAAACCACGAGAGAGAGCCTAATGTGGCTGATATTTCTGTTATGTTTTTCTCTCAATGGGTGTAGAGGGTGTTCGGCTCTTTATATAGACCAACCACTATAACCAAATCCCATTAATCCACGATGTGGGACTAAACATGAGTTCATGGTAATTGGATTCCGAAGAGATCCAATTACCCACATGCATTCTCTAACACTCCCCCTGAAGTTGAAGCATACCATGCTTAGCTTGGCCAAAAATAGAAAGAAAACACTAATTGACTGAATACAAAATACTATGGATAATATCAACTCAATGCAAACTCTATTGGTTGCCTACTGAGGACATTGCTTCTCATGTCATGCTGGTAAGGAGGAATTGGAGGGCCGGAGTGTAAATGAAGATCATGTAGAGTAATCTGGATCATTGATTGCTCGTGTGCTCTATATCTGCGTCTGTCAGAGTCACCGGTACTGGAGTGAATCTCCTCCATGGAGTACTCTACCCCACAGCATATGGAAGACTACATAATATGTGGAAGATTACTCTATCTCTCCGAAGGGCCAAACAAAAAACATCGTGGAAATATATGTACGTAGATGCTGGTTCTTTTATAGGAACCTCCAAATGATCTTGTACTGAGTTCACGGTCACTGGAGAAAGTTGTAGGAATATCCACATTGACTGGAATTCATGACATGGTTTCAGATTTCGACGAAATTTTGGCGAAATTTCGGTTTCGATAAGGAACCGAAATCTCGAGCGAAATGGCGATATGAGGGTAATTTTCGGTCATTTCTTCACAAATGGTGGCCGACATGGGCGAAATGTCGTCGAAATTTTGATGAAATATCGTACCGACAGGGTATCGATACGATATCCGAAACCGATATTTAAACCCTTGGTTCATGATCACTGGAGGATGGAGGTGCTGCTTTGATCTAACCACACGCTAGAGAAAGTTGTGTGCATGGTGAAGCTGGTTTTGTAACTCGGGTGTTGTGTAGTGTTCTTGGTTGCTTTGGAGAAGAGGGCCTGTGGCGTGTGGCTTTAGGTGCTGTGGCGATTGGCTCTTGGTGGTTCTGGTGTTGCACAAGAAGATTGTACGCCTGGGAGGTGGTGCTGGTTGCTGGAGATGTGTGCGTGGGAGAGGAGGCGATGCTGGTGGTGGTTGGCTGTTGGGAACGCTCAAAGTAGTGAGCGTAATCGAGGTAGGATCTCATTATGGGCGTAGGCCCAATGGCTCGAATTTGGGTTCCCTATTTGGAATCCCATTCATCATATTGTTGCTGAGGTTGATCAATAATTGAAACGCAATTGCGCTGTCGCTTGCGCATAATCGAATCGTCTCTGAATTAGGATTCCTGAATTTGCTGCTACCTAGAATTAACCCTAATAGCATTCTCGAACTTGGCGATGACACAACTGAAAGGAGTTTCCAAAAGAACCTATCTTCTAACTTGAATAAATCTTAATGCTGTCAGATCGTATCAACATATCACAAACTCCGAGGAATGCGAAGAATAATCAAACTTAAAAACAAACTCAGAAGTACAATTGATTTTTCCAAGATGAACCCAAAATCGAAACACTCTGATACCATGTAGAAATTGTAATGTGGAAGTGATAATCACAATAAAGACATGAAGACTAGGGTTTTACGTGGAACCTTCATCTCTAAGGAGAGGGGTGAAAGCACAGGAGAACTGTAGGATATGGGAAAAAATCCTCAAGCGCATCACGGAAGCGTGAGGGTCGTATCAGATACGACGGAGAAGACTAGTCGTACTAGTTGTTCGGTGCAACAGAATTTAAAATTTTTTCATGTGATGAAACTACATGATCCAAGAACGATTCTCGGATCGTTTATCTATAACCACAACAAGTATAATGCAATACCTCTTGAAGCGTGGTTGATCGAGTCTCTACGAAAAGAGACCTCCTGTCTCAAGTCCGATCGTTGGAGAAGCGGCTTGCGAGCGCGGGGATGAGTCGCGTTGTCCTCGCAATCCAACGAGTAGATCCAAGCACGGTGAACTCCTGATCTCGTCGCACGAGAACGAACGTCTCCTTCGTGAGCGTAGCACTCCAAGAAGACGGAGAACCGCAGAACGTCGAAGCGGCGACGCTGTGGCGTAGGCGACGACGGCTCTCTCCCTTAGGGTTTGGTGGACGGCCACCAAAAGAGAGAGGGAGAGGGTTGGCATGTGAGGAGAAAAGAGAGAGAGATGTGCTACCAATAGCATGTACAAGAGAGCATGGTATGCCTCTCTATTTATAGGGTTTTAGGATCCATGGATCTCAATCCATGGGACATATAAAATCAATGGATGAGATTGATTTATGTCAATCCAATGGTCAAGATTGTTGTTGGAAAAAACCAACAACTTATGATTTAATTTAGATTAAATATATTTGATAAATCAAATATACATCAATCCTAAAATTAAATCAATCAAATAAGGAGAAGATTACAAAGGAGATCAAGCCTCCCCAAGGAATAGGGTGGACGGCCACCAATTCCATATAGGAATTGGGTGCCGCCCACCACCTTCCAAGTGGGGGCAATCTCATGGATTTCCATGAGATTGCATATCTCCTTGAATTTCTCTATTATTTATTCCAACAACTTTTGTTGGGATTTATTCACCAAAAATAATTCACAATTAATTTTGGGAATATTGCAATCTTGACATTGGAAAATTGTGAATCACATTCACAACCCAAAACAAAATATAATTTACATTTTCAATTAATTAGACAATGTGTATCCAATACACATTAATAATTAATCAACAAATATAAATTATAATTAGCTCTCTCTAATAATAATTAGCTCTCTCTAATACATTATAAATCACATTTATAATATATTATGAATAATTGGATATTTCTATCCACATTATTCTTATCCATAATAATTACATTTAATTATATTTGATAATTCCCTATATATCATGATAAATTTTTTTAGGCTCATATATCATGATAATTAAATCACATTTAATTATCATTTTCTCAATGCTTAGATCTCATGGAATTATTCTTGAACCATTCAAGAATAATGCTATTTCTCCTCAGATACTTGGAGATAAGGACAGAGCGATTGTATTGTTCCACGTATAGTGACTTGGATATTGAGATCACATCTCAAATCCAGATCCCATGGACCTCTCATAGATGCTTGATTGAATCAAGACCGTAAACCTAATCTTCTCATTGCATCTGAATCTCATTCATATCAATGTCCAGTACATGGACTAAGATTAGGTCACTTCTCTAATGAGAGGAGTTACTAAAATCCAGACCTGTGTCATCACTCCCTCGGAATAAAAGCGTCATGGTTATACAATCGTTTATGATCAAATCACCCTCAGGTATTCCCACCTGCATACTGGAAGACTCATGATCATCCTGAAGATATAGATCACTTTTACACTGTCATCTTCATGGTATGATCACTAAGTTTCTCAATCTTGGTCCTTGGGATTTGGTATAGATCATATGCTTTCACAAAGCATATATCTTACCTTCAAATTCATGTCATGCTTCTAAAGCATGACGACCATGCATGGAATTTGATCAGGTCCCAATACCTCATGAGTGAGCTCATGTCTCTCGGTTCACAAGTGAACCTGTATGATCCCTTTGAGAGATCGTATTACTCATATGCCCTTATATGTACACCAGCTTGCCGGTGTATAGACCTTGGTTAAGTCATCAACCTATTGGTCTGCCAAATGTACACACTCAGATATATAGCAATACATCTGTCTCTGGTCAGAGGATGTTTGCCTGTGATGTGACAGTATTCATCGTAGGTCTTTGGTTATCTCGATCTCGTTAAGTCAACCCATTGACTCAACTAATCTGATACCTCCGAATCACTATTCCCATGCAGAGGACCTGCATCAAGAGGTCGATCAGATATCAGTCTAATGAGAAAGGATTGCCATCTCCTTCTCAGGCTGGAGATCATCACTTGTCAATCATTGATGATGCTTGATGAGTCCTCTATCTAACTCCTTAGATATTCATCCAAACACCAGTCTCTATGATTCAATCAATGAATCAACAGCTGTATGATTATCAAGTTGGCCATGGTACATATCCCATATTGTACAGAGGGACCTTATAGTGCATTCATTCAATCAATTTCAGAAAGGGAGTGAAACATAATCAATAACTTTTATTGATAAATCATTTATTACAATAACATTTATTGCATGAATGGTTCACCTCGGGCTCACAATGCTAACAATCTCCCACTAGCCCTCAGAACCATTCAGGAACAATTCTTAAACCCATACTCATTACATGCAGTCAAAAACCTTCTGTGTCAGAGGTTTGGTAAGAGGATCAGCAACGTTATCGGCAGAGGCCACCTTGGTGATGATGATGTCACCACGCTTTTGAATCTCCCGAATGATGTGGTATTTCCTTTCTACGTGCTTGCTCTTCTGATGCCATATGGGTTCCTTTGCTTGGGCAATGGCTCCCGTATTATCACAGAGTAGCGGGATGGGGGTATCAGAGGAAACTACTCCAAGCTCCAGCACGAACTTGCGCAACCACACCGCCTCCTTTGCAGCATCCGATGCGGCAATGTATTCGGCTTCTGTTGTTGAATCTGCTGTAGTGTCCTGCTTCTTGCTTCTCCAGCTCACAACACCACCATTCAACAGGTACACAAACCCTGATGTCGACTTTCGATCATCAATATCCGATTGGAAGTCAGAATCTGTATATCCCAAGACTTGGAGATCACCATCTCCATAGACCAAGATGTAATCTTGCGTCCGTCTTAGATATTTAAATATGTTCTTTACTGCATTCCAGTGTTGTTCTCCATAGCAGGATTGGTAATGACTTACCACTCCCACTGCATGGCAGATATCTGGCCTAGTGCACATCATGGCATACATTAAGCTTCCTACAGCCGATGCATAAGGGCATCCAGCCATGGCTTTCTTTTCCTCAACAGTTTGAGGAGCCATTCCTTTAGACAGGTGGATACCATGTCTTAAGGGTAGGAATCCTTTTTTGGAACTATCCATACAGAATCGTTCAAGAATCTTCTTAATGTATCCATGTTGTGACAATCCCAATATCCTCTTCTCTCGGTTTCTGAACAACTTCAGACCCAAGATGTAAGAGGCTTCTCCAAGATCTTTCATCTCAAAGGTATGTGACAACCAAACCTTCACACTGGTCATCATCCCTGTATCATTCCCAATGATAAGGATGCCATCTACATAAAGCACGATATACACAATGGCGCTCCCACTAAGCTTCTTGTATACACAAGGTTCATCAGGATTCTGCACAAAATCATAACTCTTTATAGTTTCGTCAAATCTGATGTTCCAGCTACGAGAAGCTTGCTTGAGCCCATAGATGGATTTCTTCAGCTTGCATACTTTGCCATCCTCAGTCATGAAGCCCTGGGGTTGCTCCATGTAGATATCCTCCTCGAGGTATCTATTGAGGAAAGCCGTCTTGACGTCCATCTGCCAGATGTCGTAGTCAAGATATGCAGCTATAGCTAGCAATGTCCTGATGAATTTAAGCATAGCCACAGGAGAGAATGTCTCATCGTAGTCGATGCCTTCTCTTTGTGTGTAGCCCTTGGCTACGAGCCGTGCCTTGAAAGTCTCTACTTTTCCATCAGGTCCCATCTTTCTTTTGAAGATCCATTTGCACCCAATGGGTTTTACCCCTTTAGGTGGATCCTCTAGGGTCCATACACCAGTCTTATGCATGGAGTCAATTTCTGACTTCATTGCTAGCATCCATCTATCCATGTCATGATCCGCGAGTGCTTCATCAAATGAAGTAGGATCATTGTCATTCTCACTTAACACATGGAATCCATACCTTTCAGGTGGTGCAACCACCCTCGAACTCCTTGGAAGAGGTATGGGTGTTTCATCTTTATTTACTTCTTCAGTTTCTGGTCTAGGAAGCTCATAATGCTCAGGGGATTCTATGAGTTCCTCTACTTCACTTTTGTCTTGACCTTTAAGGAAATCATCCTCCAGAAATTTCACATCTCTAGAGATAAAAATCTTTTCGGTCTCAGGGTCATAGAGTTGGTATCCAATACCATCTCTAACATACCCAATGAAGTAACACTCACGAGTGCGAGATTCCAGCTTACTTGCGTCCACGTTCCTCGCATGAAGCAAGCATCCCCAAACCCTCAAGTGATTAACACTAGGTTTGGTTCCATACCAGAGCTCATGAAGAGTCTTAGGTAAATATTTGCTGGGAATCTTATTCAGGATATATGTTGCAGTCTCTACTGCATATCCCCATAAACTAAGTGGTAAATGTGCTGTACTCATCATTGAACGGACCATATCCATGATGGTCCTGTTGCGTCTTTCAGCAACACCATTAAGTTCGGGAGTTCCAGGAGTAGTGAGATTGGAGACTATTCCATTCTCTTTAAGGTATTTCTTGAATTCATCTGAGAGGTACTCGCCACCTCGATCAGATCGAATCCGTTTAATCTTCCTATCGGTTTGGTTCTCAACCAAAGCCTTGAATTCTTTGAACTTTTCAAAGGTTTCAGATTTATGACGTAATAGGAAGACAACCCATATTGCGAATGGTCATCAATAAACGTCAAATATTATCGATATCCATTTCGAGTCGCGGTACTGAAGGGACCACATACATCGGTATATATTAAGTCAATAATACCTTCTCATCTAGTAACCTTGTTACAGAAAGGCATCATAGTCATTTTACCTCAAATACAATGTTCACAGATAGGTAAAGACTGAACCTGTAGAAAATCCAAAGGTCCATCTTTTATCAATCTATTGATCCTATCAACAGATAAATGACCAAGCCTTTGATGCCAAATCATGTTTGAATGATTTTTATTATTCCTGGATCTTTTAGGGTTTTTATTAGTGGTTGTAACATATATGACATGCTCATTAATGCATAATTCATAGAGTCCACCAGAAGTCAAAATACCATCTGCAATATATTTATCATAATGATTTATAACTATCTTATTACAGAATAGGAATGAATATCCACTTCTAACTAGCTTAGATACAGATATCAAATTCCTCCTGACTTCAGGTATATAAAGATACTCTTTAAGTACTAGGACTTTACCACTAGATAATGATAGCCGACAAGTCCTGACGGCGACTGCTGCAACACTTGCATCAGATCCCATCTGGATGACTATCTCCCCTTCTTCAAGTTTTATAGTTTCCTGAAACAAATGCAACAGATTGCATACATGAACAGAAGCACCAGAATCAACAACCCAACTTCCTTCTCGTCCAACGAGAAAACTGGTTTCAATGATAAAAGTAGATTTCATACATGCTGGGGCTTTACCTTTGTTGACCGACTTCAGGTAATCCGGACAATTACGCCTCCAGTGCCCCGGCTTTTTGCAGTGGTGACAGACGTCGGTTTTCTTCGACGCCATTAGAGTGGATGCATTGGAAGATGTGCCAACACTTTGTCCCTTCTTCTTTCTCTTCTGGGCCGGGCCCTTCCGAGAACCATGCTTCCGACCGCGCTTCCTTCTGACCTGTGCAACCATTGCACTGCCAGCGGGATCATCTTTCTTCATCACGTCTTCTGCAGACTTTAATGCAGCAATAAGCCCATCATTTGTCAATTCCAGCTTGTTCATGTGGAATGATACTACAAAGTTATTGAAAGATTTGGACAATGACACCAGAATGAAATCAGATTGCATGTCTGCATCCATGGTTGCCCCCAGAGTCTCCAGCTCCGATAAGTACCCAAACATTTTGAGTACATGCTCACGGACCGAAGTCCCTTCCTGCATCTTGCAGCGAACGAGTTCTTTCATAACATTGTACCGCTGGGTGCGGCATATCTTTCAGATTCTGCATAATCTCCTGGCAAGTACTCATCTCCACATGTTATTTCTGAAGAACATTGGAGAGAGAACCCAAGATGTAGCATCTAGCCAAGACATAATCTTCATCATACTTGTCATTGTATGCTTTCTCTTCCTTTGATTTAGAGTTTTCATGCTTGTCTTTTGAGAGTACATAACTTATGCGCTCAGCCGAGAGTACAAGCTCCAAATTACGGATCCAATCCGAGTAATTCGGTCCGGTCAACTGGTGCCTGCTTAGTGGGTTCATGGACTTCATTTTCTGAAATTAAGAATGCATTATATTAAAACATATAATCATATATTCAATTTAATTTATTTGATCAAGGCATTTTAAATCAAATTGGTCTTACTATGTCAACTATGAAAGTTTATTCCATTAATCACTTTCAAAGTAAGAGATATACTTACCGCTATATCTCAAGTAAGAACTGGGATCTCCTCTTTATCTTCGTCATATCCCAATAATATGAGAACCTATGACTCCAATAAAGAGAAGCGGGAACACATTCCGCTTTGCAAGTCCAACTTACATTTTCCAATTTGGTCTTTAATACCCGAGCCCACCACCCCTAAGGTGATGTTGACCCGTCATTAATTGAACCAACCGTCAACAGGAATACAACTCGCTATACGCAATCCAATATCGCCCCAATAATATGAGGACCCGATATTGGGGTCACTACGCATACGTCCTTACTCTTTCGAGAAGTGACGAGCTCGATCCAAATGGATCATACGCAGGAGCTGTCACTTCGGACATGCGTCTCCTACATATAATATCTGGCGACGAAACCCTTCGCCTTGACGGGAGACCATGGATGTCACTTGTGTGATCCTCCATTTCATATCTCGAGCAAACGAAATCCAAATTACGTAAACTCAGATCCTATGGTTTCCTTATTTAATGGGGAACAAAATCCAAGTATTTAATTCGTGTTTAAACAATTTAAACAGTGCCGAATTTATTCAGTAAACAGAAGTGCGAAAATCAAATGCGATAAAAACTTTCGCGACTTCCACGAACCGAAGTCGTCCTAGGTTTGCAGATCGTATCCAAAACCTTCGACCTAAGGCTCTGATACCACTTGTAGGATTTGGGAAAAAATCCTCAAGCGCATCACGGAAGCGTGAGGGTCGTATCGGATACGACGGAGAACGACTAGTCGTATTAGTTGTTCGGTGCAGCGGAATTTAAAATTTTTTCATGTGATGAAACCACATGATCCAAGAATGATTCTCGGATCGTTTCATCTATAATCACAACAAGTATAATGCAATACCTCTTGCAGCGTGGTTGATCGAGTCTCTACGAAAAGAGACCTCCTGTCTCAAGTCCGATCGTCGGAGAAGCGACTTGCGAGCACGGGGATGAGTCGCGTTGTCCTCGCAATCCAACTAGTAGATCCAAGCACGGTGAACTCCTGATCTCGTCGCACGAGATCGAACGTCTCCTTCGTGAGCGTAACACTCCAAGAAGACGAAGAACCGCAGAACGTCGAAGCGACGACGCGATGGCGTAGGCGACGACGACTCTCTCCCTTAGGGTTTGGTGGATGACCACCAAAAGAGAGAGGGAGAGGGTTGGCGTGTGAGGAGAAAAGAGATAGAGATGTGCTACCAATAGCATGTACAAGAGAGCATGGTATGCCTCTCTATTTATAGGATTTTAGGATCCATGGATCTCAATCCATGGGACATATAAAATCAATGGATGAGATTGATTTATGTCAATCCAATAGTCAAGATTGTTGTTGGCAAAAAACAACAACTTATGATTTAATTTAGATTAAATATATTTGATAAATCAAATATACATCAATCTTAAAATTAAATCAATCAAATAAGGAGAAGATTACAAAGGAGATCAAGCCTCCCCAAGGAATAGGGTGGACGGCCACCAATTCCATATGGGTGCGTTTGGTTCGTGGGTTATCCAGGGGTGGATAACCCGATTTTGTGTTTGTGTGTTTGGTTGGTGGGTTAAGGGTTGAAGGATTTGTGTGATGTGATTGTATTGGAATTTGAAAAAGTTGGTAGTTATTATGGTATGATTGTATTGAAATTTGAAAAAGTGGATGGTTGTGTGATGTGATTGTATTGAAGTTTGGAATAGTGAGTAGAAGTTGAGTATTTTATTATTTTTAGATGATATGATGGTATAATATATATTTTTTTGGTTGGAAAGAGAGTGGACCCCACTAGTGGGTTGAGAATATGGGTTTTGGGGGGTAACCCACCCAAAGTGGGGGTTAACCCCCCAACCAAACGCACCCTATAGGAATTGGGTGCCGCCCACCACCTTCCAAGTGGGTGCAATTTCATGGATTTCGATGACATTGCATATTTTCTTGAATTTCTCTATTATTTATTCCAACAACTTTTGTTGGGATTTATTCACCAAAAATAATTCACAATTAATTTTGGGAATATTGCAATCTTGACATTGGAAAATTGTGAATTACATTCACAACCCAAAACAAAATATAATTTACATTTTCAATTAATTAAACAATGTGTATCCAATACACATTAATAATTAATCAACAAATATAAATTATAATTAGCTCTCTCTAACACATTATAAATCACATTTATATATGAATAATTGGATATTTCTATCCACATTATTCTTATCCATAATAATTAAATCACATTTAATTATATTGGATAATTCCTCATACATCATGATAATTAAATCACATTTAATTATCAATTTCTCAATGCTTAGATCTCATGGAATTATTCTTGAACCATTCAAGAATAATGGTATTTATCCTCAGATACTTGGAGATAAGGACATGGCGATTGTATTGTTCTACGTATAGTGACTTGGATATTGAGATCACATCTCAAATCCAGATCCCATGGACCTCTCATAGATGCTTGATTGAATCAAGACCGTAAACCTAATCTTCTCATTGCATCTGAATCTCATTCATATCAATGTCCAATACATGGACTAAGATTAGGTCACTTCTCTAATGAGAGGAGTCACTAAAATCCAGAACTGTGTCATCACTCCCTCGGAATGGAAGCATCATGGTTATACAATCGTTTATGATCAAATCACCCTCAGGTATTCCCAATGCCTGTACATCCTGCATACTGGAAGACTCATGATCATCTTGAAGATGTAGATCACTTTTACACTGTCATCTTCATGGTCTGATCACTAAGTTTCTTAAACTTGGTCCTTGGGATTTGGTATAGATCATATGCTTTCACAAAGCATATATCTTACCTTCAAATTCATGTCATGCTTCTAAAGGATGACGACCATGCATGGAATTTGATTAGGACCCAATGCCTCATGAGTGAGCTTGTTAGAGATTGCAGAAGATTTCTTTCTTTATATTCTATTGTAATCCCACGAGGGCTTTTATGTTAAGAGAATATTCTATGTGGCTATTTGTTAAGAGAATATTCTATAGAGAATATTCTATATTCTAAAGAATATTCTATAGAATATTCTCCTTTGAGCCCTCTAGGGTTTAGTCCTATATAAGGACCCCTAGACCTCTTGAATAAACAACGAATCATTTTTTCTTATCATTCTTTCACATGGTATCAGAGCAGCGGTCCTAGGCCGGTGTTCTGACCTAATCACCCCTCCGCCACCACCAGCCCTCCAAGTTCATCTACAACCGCGTGCCGCCTCGGGTCTCCGCACCTCCTGCCTTAGGCCCGCGCCGCCTCGGCTGAGCGTCGCCAGGCTGCTCTAGGGCAGCCAGGTACCACCGCCAGGTCGGCCAGGCCCGCCTCGCGCTGCCAGGCGCCTCCGCCAGCCCTCCCAGGGCCTCCTTCCGCCGCCAGGCCGACTCCGCCATGCCCCCTCTTGTGCCGTCAAACGAGCATTGCCTCATTCTTCTTATTTCTTGATGAGGGTTTAGATATTTGATGATAAATTGAGGGAAGATATACTCTCTAGGTCACTTTTTCTTGACCTAAGCCGCCACAATGACGTCTGCCGAGATCAAGCCCACGTACCCTACTTCTTCTTTGCTGATACAGGGCACTTCTATCAAGTTGAAGGGCTCCGAAAATTATGTTCTATGGTCTCGGTCTTTCAAAGTGTTTGTTGGTGGCCAGCGCAAGAGCTACGTTCTTACAAAAGTTCCACCTGCGGAAACTGATAAGGACTATGAAACTTGGTTTGTTGATAATTGTCAGGTTATCACTTGGATGACGAATAGTGTCGATCCAAATATTGCTGCGAATCTTCTTTACAAAGACTCCGCTAAGGCAATGTGGGAAAACCTTGAGCCTACATATTCTCAAAAGACGACTAAGTCTCGTCTGTTAGACATATACACAAAAATTTGGTCTACCACTCAGGGAGAATCAAGTCTTATCGAATACTACAGGCTTCTTACAAGCCTTTTTGAGGAACTCCTTATTTTTCAGCCTGCGTGTTGTGATAAACAAGTAGGAGAACGTGCTGAATGACAGGTTTACAGATTTCTCTCGGGGCTAAATCCAAAATATAAGCCTGTGAAAGATCAGTTTCTGATGGCTGATACTTTACCTACTCTTGAGACCATCTTCGGACGCTTACAGGAGCTAGAGGCTCCGATTCAGCACTCTACCACCCACACCTCTACAGAGACGATGGCCCACTATACCTCCTTAGGATACAGAGGGCGTCATAACTATCAAGGAGGACAGGGACGTGACTCAGGGCGTGGACGTGGTCGTGAATCTGGACGCAGCCGTGACTCTGGACGCGGACGTGATCGTGGACGTGGTCGTGATTCTTCTGCTCGATATCCAGCATGTGTACACTATGGACGCTGGAATCACCCTTCTGATCGCTGCTGGGCAACGTTTGGCATGCAACCTAATGCTAACAATGCCTATGATGAAGTATCGTATGATGCAACTGCAGAAACATCTACTCAGCAAACCAACGAGGCACAAACCCCATTCACTGCTTCTGAATATGCTCGCCTACGACAACTGCTGCAAGAATCTAGCCCTTCTGATAGTAATGCTTCTGCCCCTACTGCTAGCCTGGCTACTACCTCAGGTACAGTAGCAAACTCTGTCTCTGCCTCTAAGCATGCATGGATTATTGATTCTGGAGCCTCTACCCATCTGACGGGAGAAGGAAGTTTGCTAACCTCCTCCCAGCCATCTTCCTCTGTGAAGACTGTTCGGGTTGCTAATGGGGATCATTCCCCAGTAACTGCTGTTGGTACTGTCAACTTTTCTTCCAAGCTGCATCTGACAGATGTTCATTGTGCCCCTGCTTTTCCTCTCAGCCTTCTATCAGTACAGAAGCTATGTCATCAGCTTAACTGTCGTGTTATTTTTGATGAGGTTTGTTGTTATTTTCAGGACATCCGGACGAGGAAGATTTTTGGTGGGGGTCATGAGAGGAACGACCTCTATTACCTCGACATCCCTTCTGATTCCAACTTTGCTGGTGCAGTCTCCATCTCTGAAGATCCTTTTCTATGGCACCTTCGTCTTGGTCACCCTTCTGCTAAAGCTCTCTCCATGATGTTCCCTGAACTTTCTATGCTGAAACCCTTTGAGTGTGAAGCATGTCAGTTCGGGAAACATCATCGAACCTCCTTTCCTGCACGAACTGAGCCTCGTCGTCGTACTCCTTTTGCACTTGTTCACTGTGATATCTGGGGAGCCTGTCCGGTCCGAAGTCTAAGTGGTCATAAATATTTTGCTGTCTTTGTGGATGACTACAGTCGATCATCTTGGGTTTTTATGTTAAAGGAACGCTCAGAAATTAACAATATTGTCAAGAATTTCTTTTACTATGTCAAAAACATCTTCTCCACTACTGTTAAAATATTTCGTTCTGATAATGCATTGGTATTTACACAAAATGATTTGACATCCTTCTTTGCTTCCCAGGGTGCTATCCATCAAACCTCTTGCCCATATACCTCCCAACAGAATGGGGTAGCCGAAAGAAAACTTCGACATCTCCTCGACATTGCCCGCTCTCTTCTTACCCAAATGAAGGTCCCCAAAACCTATTGGGGAGATGCTATTCTCACTGCTGTCCATCTAATCAACAGAGTTCCCTCTGTCTCCCTAAATGGATCCACACCCTTTGCCTTATTGTATCCAAATGACTCACCATTTCCTCTACCTCTGCGGATTTTTGGATGCACCGCCTTTGTTCACAACTTTCATACTGCAGACAAATTATCGTCACGTGCAATTAAATGTGTTTTTCTGGGTTATTCCCAAACAAAGAAAGGGTATAGATGCTATGATCCTTGTGGTAAACGCTATTATATATCAGCTGATGTCACCTTTTTCGAACAAACTCGCTTCTTCAATGAAGATGTGTCTGACATACCATTAGAACTTCCTCCTCCACCAATTGTCTATAAAAGAAAACATGTGTCCCCTCTTGTTCCTGTTCCTCTACCAGTTCCTTTGTTGCAGGAAAATATGCCATCTTCAAGTGGCCCCACCAATACTTCTCCGGATGATCCTCAGGAGCTTCCCATTGCCCTACGCAGAACAAAGAGGCAATGCACTATCCATCCTATGTCTAATTTCACGTCCACTGATAGCCTATCATGTTCTGATAAAAGATATGCAGATGCTCTTATGACAATCTCGGTCCCAAGAGACTATCACATTGCATTACAGGACCACGGGTGGCGACAAGCTATGAATGAAGAAATGGATGCTCTCAATTCCAGAGGAACATGGGATCTAGTTCCGTGTCCCGAAGGTGTCAGGCCTGTTGCCTGCAGATGGGTCTTTACTACGAAACATTCTCCAGATGGTTCTATTGACAGACTGAAAGCAAGACTTGTGGCAAAAGGCTTTACACAGACATATGGAGTTGATTACTTCGAGACTTTTTCACCTGTTGCCAGGATGGGGTCTATTCGCACTATCCTCTTTGTAGCCGTGAACAAAGGGTGGCCTGTTTTTCAACTGGATGTCAAGAACGCATTTCTATATGGTGATCTTGAGGAAGAGGTTTACATGATGCAACCCCCAAGTTACGAAGTCGAGGGGGAGTATGTTTGCCGACTTCGCAAAGCAATTTATGGTCTAAAGCAAAGTCCGAGGGCATGGTTTGAGAGACTTAGTTCAGAGATTAGCACTCTGGGCTTTCAGAGAACTACATATGACCATTCAGCCTTTGTCAGAAAACGATCAACATGTACTGTTATACTAGCTGTATATGTGGATGACATGGTTGTTACAGGTGATGACGATAAAGGAGTGCTAGAAGTGAAGACTTTTCTGCAAAAGGTTTTTGTCACCAAGGATCTGGGGCAACTTCGTTATTTTCTAGGTATAGAAGTCTTACGCACCAAGAAGGGGCTTCATATGTCACAAAGAAAGTACTGCTTAGATATACTAACTGAAGCATGATTACTTGGGTGCAAGCCATCTGGCATACCTGCAGAACCAAAGAAACATTCTACACCAGATGATCCTGCCTTTGAAGATACTACAAGATACAGAAGCCTGGTTGGCAAACTTCTGTACCTTACTGTTACTGGGCCAGACATATCATATGCTGTGAACAGAGCTAGCCAACACATGGAGAAACCATGCTACATCCACTGGCAAGATGTTCTTCAGATCCTTCGCTACCTGAAGGAATCCCCTGGACGTGGTCTATTCTATGGGGCAAATGGATACACTAAGGTTGCTGCTTATGCTGATGCTGATTATGCAAGCTCACCTGAGGATCGTCGTTCTACGACGGGCTATGCGATGATGGTAGGAGGTAACCTTGTTAGTTGGAGGAGCAAGAAGCAGACGGTGGTTTCCCGATCCAGTGTAGAGGCAGAATATAGGGCAATGGCCCAAGCCACATGCGAAATTACCTGGTTACTGTCTCTTTTGCAAGAACTCAATATTGCTATCACTACTCCTGTTCCTCTATACTGCGATAACAAATCTGCCACTTATATTGCTACAAATCCTGTGTTCCATGAGAGGACCAAACACATTGAGATCGACTGTCATTTTGTTCGTGATGCTGTACGAGAAGGCAAGATTTCTACACCACATATCTCAACAGATCTTCAGCTTGCAGACATATTCACAAAGGCCTTATCAAAGAAGCGCCTTTCCTGGATATCTTCCAAGTTGGGCATGATCGATGGATATGCTCCAACTTGAGGGGGAGTGTTAGAGATTGCAGAAGATTTCCTTCTTTATATTCTATTGTAATCCCACGAGGGCTTTTATGTTAAGAGAATATTCTATGTGGCTATTTGTTAAGAGAATATTCTATAGAGAATATTCTATATTCTAAACAATATTCTATAGAATATTCTCCTTTGAGCCCTCTAGGGTTTAGTCCTATATAAGGACCCCTAGACCTCTTGAATAAACAACGAATCATCTTTTCTTATCATTCTTTCACAGAGCTCATGTCTCCCGGTTCACAAGTGAACCTGTATGATCCCTTTGAGAGATCGTATTACTCATATGCCCTTATATGCACACCAGCTCGCCGGTGTATAGACCTTGGTTAGGTCATCAACCTATTGGTCTGCCAAATGTACACACTCAGATATATAGCAATACATCTGTCTCTGGTCAGAGGATGTTTGCCTGTGATGTGAGAGTATTCATCATAGGTCTTTGGTTATCTCGATCTCGTTAAGTCAACCCGTTGATTCAGCTAATCTGATACCTCCGAATCACTATTCCCATGCAGAGGACCTGCATCAAGAGGTCGATCAGATATCAGTCTAATGAGAAAGGATTGCCATCTCCTTCTCAGGCTGGAGATCATCACTTGTCAATCATTGATGATGCTTGATGAGTCCTCTATCTAACTCCTTAGATATTCATCTAAGCATCAGCCTCTATGATTCAATCAATGAATCAACAGCTGTATGATTATCAAGTTGGCCATGGTACATAACCCATATTGTACATAGGGACCTTATAGTGCATTCATTCAATCAATTTCAGAAAGGGAGTGAAACATAATCAATAACTTTTATTGATAAATCATTTATTACAATAACATTTATTGCAGGAATGGTTCGCCTCGGGCTCACAATGTTAACAAGAACACCTCACATTACTGATATTCTATTATGTTCTTCTCTCAATGATTACCGAGAATATGTGTCTCTTTATATATACCCACCATTATAATCAAGTCCCGCTATTCCTCGATGTGGGACTAAAGACGAGTTCATGGTAATTAGAACCTGAAGAGATCTAATTACCCACGCATACACATTCTCTAACTGCTTTGCATTTTAAATATGGCTGTAATTCCACAGCTAGTGAATACAAGATATTCTCAATAAGTTTGTCAAAACAACCAGAGACATCATTGATTATCTTCCTTTTAGTTTCTTCAATGGCCTTAAATTTTGCCAAAATTCCACCGAATATCGGTTGAAATTCGATTTTGGTAAGTGGCTGAAATTGATGCCCCATATCATTTCCTTTTCCCAGATTTCATCGATATTTTGGTCCATTTCGATACATTTCAATCAATTTTGGTTCATTTCATTATAACTTCGATTGAATTTTGACTGAACGGAGAAGGAGGAATCTAGTCATGTTTCACCGAAATTCATCATCCTAGCCTCTTATGCCATTCTTTCACCTAATTTCGGCCACTTTGGGGCATTTTTGTGAGCTCTATATATTGGTGCATTGCATCGCATTATTTCATCTCACATCACAACTAGAAATTTGCTCATTTCTCGGACTCTCTTTGTTGTTGTTTCTCTCTACTACAAGGAGTACGCGCAGTTGTGCGAGTGCTAATTTGTTAGCAACCTTCCAAGTGTTGTGACTATAAGTATTTGCGTACTATTAGGTTGGAAGTAGATTGTGTTTGTAAATGTTATGCGTTTTATTTGTGTTAATTGATTTGTTTGTGTCTCAATAGCATATATTCAACGAATCACAAGCTCTACAATGCATCTATTGGACATACATGTTTGAAAGATTTTCCAAGTTCAAAGTATTTTTGTTAGATACATGTTCTAGGTTATCATTTTAATCTTCAAATTCTTACATAAAATATCATTTTGTTAGTCCTCTTTGGTGGCCTATGTTTTCCTCTATTATTATTGCACATATCACCATTCTCTTCATGTTTACGAGGTGAAACTAATGATTTCTGTTAGAAACTACGAATGCAGAAGCTAATATCAGAGAAATAGAAATAGACATTGGAGAACAACATGATTTTACGTGGAACCCTACTCCCTAAGGAGCGGGATGAAACCACGGGAGAACGCCTCAAAGGGCTGATTCGTTCATTGAACTTTCTCATCTGATACAGGAGGTCTAAGGCTTATTATATAGCCTCTATAGACCCTCCAAGTCCCACCGCTGGTAGATGTGGGACTAAACTCAGAGGTGTGGTAATTGGATCATGGAGGGATCCAATTACCCACTTACACATGACAAACACACCATATACTCCAACATTCCCCCTCAAGCTGGAGCATGCAATGCTCAGCTTGGACAAACAGAAAGAAATCTCAAACTCACACTATAAGATACTACGGACAGTATGAACTCAACGCAAACACAACTGTCGGCTGCTGTCGAGGACGTTGCTTCTCATGCTGTGCATGTGAAGAGGAACAAACGAGCTGGAATGTGAATCAAACTGAATCTCCTCGTCAGAGAGCATGTGCTCTGTACTATGCCTGTCAGAGTCACTGCAACTGAAAATGAGTATCCACCTAGAGAATTCCATCCCGTTATGTCATGTTGACAATTGCTCCATCTCTGAAAGGGCCGAACTGAAATAGCCATGGAGACATCCTCGTCGGAGTCCATGGTTGCTGGAGAATGGAGTCTGAAAAGTCTCCTCGTCGGAGAACTGGGTCTCTCCCATACTGGCTCAGAGAATGGGATCTCTACTCTGGAGTCCCTATGAAACCACATGAAAACCTTAGCCACATGGCATAGAGTGGGATCTCTACTCTGGAGTCCCTATGGATCACATGAAAATTCTGAGATCGAACAACAAAAATAAAGACCGCACAAGTAATGGCAAACATGCGCACCATACCTTGGCATGCCTCTTACTATCAGGCAGACGAAGCTGGTGGACTGGCTTCCGGTGGTCGAAAAGCTGGAGGGAAGGTTGGCGGGTTGGCGGTCTTCCATCCTCTCCAGGGGGAGGTTGGTCATCCTGAAAGCGATTATGGCAGCAATTCCGATCTTCTTCATGTCTTCACGAATCTTGCCGAAGGAGATTCGCGTACGTATTGAAGGGGTGATGAGGAGATTCTTATGGCGCGGGTGCGGGCAGACGGCCGGGGGCATGCACCTTGTTGACTGGGATACGGTTACCTTGCCGAAAGCGGATGTCGGTTTGGGTATTCGAAGGCTGGATGCTATGAACGAAGCGTTAATCTTGAAGTGGGTCTCCAGAATATGGGGGAGCGATGACGATGTGTGCTGCAAGTTGGTTCGTCGTATCTACGACTGCCGTAGCCCAATGGCCCTTGTGCTCCCTACGGGTGTACGACCTTCCCCGTTCTAGAGGGGGATTCTATCGATGCTCCCTCGCTTTCACGAGCTATTCCGACCCATCTTGGGTAACGGCCTCGCTTTTGCCTTCTGGACCGACAACTGGATCGGCGATGGGGCACTCGCATTTCGATTTCCAAGACTTTTTGGCTTGGCGGCGGACAGGGAGGTAAAGATTGCTGATGTTTGGTGTGACAGGAACTGGATGCCTCGTTTTTGCGCAAACTTTTCGGATCAAAGGCTTGAGGAGTTCCTTCGATTGTGCGATTCTTTAGCTTGCTGCGAGGGCCCCAGGGGGGGAGGGACCACTGGGTTTGGAGGGGCACTTCTTTTTCGATCAAGAAGGCATACACGGTGATTCGCAGGCCACCGCCCGCTCCCTTCGAGGTCCTCACTAAGGACTGTTCTTTGATCTGGGGGCTTCGCCTCCCTGAGCGAATCGGATTCTTTCTGTGGCTCTTCAGGCGCAAACTCTTAATGACTAAGGACCGGTGCGCCTGATTTTTTTGGCTCTACTTCTGACTCCTGCTACCTGTGTGGGGTGGGCATTGAATCGGTGGACCATCTATTCTTTAATTGTTCGTGCACTGCCGAATCATGGGGCGATTTGGGCTTTGGCTGGGTCTACGTGACATCCTTCGACGCCTTCTGGGATTCGTTCCGATCTGCTCGTCTCAGGTCGCGGGAGAGGTGTTGGGCCCGCTATCTTTGCTTTGGAGTATTTGGATGGCAAGAAATGCTTTAGTTTTCTCGGACCACAAGTTCTATAAGGAGAATGTTTTATCTCAATCCAAGGCTTTTGTGGAAGCCTGGTCATCTTTGTGATATCATTATTTGTACTTTTTTCGTTTATTTTCTTTAATTAATATATTGGGGAGGGCACCATAGCGTGCTACCCCCTCTTTTGGTCTTCAAAAAATACATGTGCACATCAAACTGAAGTCCTGAAATCTGATCGTCGAGTCTGAATCTGACAAAATATATAGTCTAAAATCTGGTTTGTCTGGAATGTGAAGAACATGATATCTGAATCCGATCTGCAACTCTACACAATACTCCCCCTTTCTCCCATACTTGTTGGAAAACAAAGACATCGACAAAGTTGGGAGAAGACTTGAAAAATGGGGAAAATAAAACATCACATAAGCCAATAATCATCATTTTTTTTCGGCTTTTCTTGTCAATTTTTTATTCATTTTTTCGGCTATTCCATTTTTAATAGCCGACTCATCTTTTTTTTCAAATAAACCGTTTTATCTTTTTTTTCTTAGCTTTACCATTTTTTGCAATTTTTTTCCTTACGTACGACTTTTCTTTTGTACACGCCTATTCTCAAAACACATTTTTTTGATACATACGGCCCAATTTGAGCCTAAAACAAATTTCCCCCTTTTTTAAATTTTTTAAGTTGCAACCCATCTCTTTTTTTTTGATATTTCAGCCCAGTTGGGCCTGAACTTTCCCCCCTTTTTTAATACATACGACCCAATCGGGCTCGCAACTGCTCTTCCCCCTTTTTTCTTTCAAAATCAAGCCCATTGGGCCAACAATAAGCATTGCACCTTTTCTATTTAGGCTTCCCCTCGGGTCTCTCATGGCTACAACCTGTTGCAAGGAGGATTGAGGGCGTCACCACCGTACGATACCAAATGATCGTGCCGTCTGCACCTGGAAGGAAGAGATCTGCGATTTGGCACCGCATGGAGGTCCTACACCTTCATGCGAGTACGTCGCCTGGGATGCTTGAAGGAGGTGCGCTGTTATGCGAGGATGATGGGGAGTTGGGGCTGCGCGGGTGCTGCGCAAGGAGGATCACGCAAGCCCTGGAGGTTCCGCCTGCGATAGGAGGCTCCGCATGGAGAGTGCGAGTGGTGGTGGAGAGGATTTAGCAGAGCTCGAAGGTGGCTGGAGCGCCGTCGCCTGTTAACTGGAGTAGGGTTCTGCCTGTGCGATGGGGCACGATCTGCTTGCATGGTCTGCTTGGAGGTTGCGATCTGGAAGGGGCGATCACCTTGGATATGGAGGGATCATGCCGCCCAGAGGTGCTCTTGGAGATGGGAGGGGTGGCACCGCCTTTGTGATTAGGGTTCCAGGAGAACCACATTTCTTCAAGGTTTTAAGCAGGAACACAAAGTACCACGTATGGTAGATGGGGGTCTTGTGCCACTGGGTGGCCTTCGAGAAATGCTGGATTCGAACAAAAACTATGGTCTAGAATTAGGGTTTCGGAAATCCAAGATCTTCTTGAACAAACTCCGGAACTTTAAGAATAAAATCAAATCGCATAATCGAATATGTAGAGATCAACACAGAAATCTTCAGAATAAACTTTCAAAATCAACCAAGAATGACCCGCTCTGATACCATGTTAGAAACTACGAATGCGGAAGCTAATATCAGAGAAATAGAAATAGACATTGGAGAATACCGTGATTTTACGTGTAACCCTACTCCCTAAGGAGCGGGATGAAACCACAGGAGAACGCTTCAATGGGCTGATTCGTTCATTGAACTTTCTCATCTGATACAGGAGGTCTGGGGCTTCTTATATATCCTCTACAGATCCTCCAAGTACCACTACTGGTAGATGCGAGACTAAACTCAATGGTGTGGTAATTGGACCCTGGAGGGATCTAATTTCCCACCTACACATGACATATGCACCATATACTCCAATAGTTTCTAATTCAGGTTCCAAATATGGTTCTAGCTCTGTGCAGCATACTGCGATTGTTGGAGATATTAAATGGAAATTCAAGGAAACATATCATGTTAATATATTATTAGTAGCAAACATTGTTGTAAAAGTCGGCCGACTAGTCAGTTCGACTAGTCGAGTCGGGGGGGGGGGGTAGCCGACTCGACTAGGCCTAGTCGGCCACTAATCGATCAACCCGACTGATCGGGCCGACTAATCGGCCTAGTCAGCCGACTACTCGGCCGACTTTTACATAGAACTTTTTTACTTTTTATTTTTTTAAAAAGCAAACTTATTCTAATATGCTTAATGTTATATTTAAAGTCAACTACTACTTTTGTTTCATTGTGATAGTATAGAGAATGTACGAATCTATGCAAATATATAAGAATATATGTATAAAAAAGATTTATATATTATAATAATTAAAAAAATCAAAATCGACTAATGACCGGTTAAATCCGATTAATCGCCCGGCTGCCGATTAATCCTTAGTCAGTGACCCCGTTGACCGAGTATCGACTATCGATTTCTGCAACCATATAGCAAAAAAACTGTGTATTTCTATCTCATTTATCGATTAAATAATATTAGAAATCTTAATTTTAGAGCAAAATGAGTTTTCAAGTAATTTCCCTAATCCCGGCCATTTCACCGAAATTCCACCGAATTTCTTTTTCCCTGCTTTACGAAACAAAACCGAAATCCGACATTAAGGCTTTGGTTTCTTCAGAAGCATGGTAATTTAATTGCTTATACTGGTTTCTAAGATAAGTGCTAATCATGGAAGGCCGTATCGATATCGACATCGTTTCGGTCCGCCCAGAAATGGATATATCGGGATATATCGACGATATCGGTGGAAATGTCGAAAATGGCTCAAAAAAGCCCATTTTTTGGCATTTTTTCAGAAATTAAGATCATCCAAGATATTAGAACAACAAATAACCTCTATATCACAGATATCGATCATTTATAGACCATATATCACACATATCGGTCATCATATCGTATCGATGTTAATGTTTATTCCTGACCTTTAGATATTGGAAATGGATTCCATTCAAGTTCTTATAACATTAAATAACTTACAAATATACACTTAGATGACACATATAGATCATTTGTGAAGACTATGATCCTTATATTGCACATATCGATCATATCGAAATATCACCGGTACTGTTAGTTGTTGACCTATATATATTGAAAATGAAGTTCATCCAAGTTCTTAGATCACTAAATAGCTTACAAGTATACTCTTAGATCACACATATCGATCAATATATGGAGCTTATATTGTATATATCGATCATTTTGAGGCTGGGATGGGTAGCGGAGGGCGTGGAGTGCGTTGGGGGGGCGTTGTGCGAAGGGAGAGCTGGGCTCGTACTACTGATGGGACTCGAGGGGCACGTCGGGTGGGACGTGTGGATAGTTATCGGGAGGGTTTTGGTCATCGGGGGTTTCCTGCTTTGCAGAGGGCGTGGAGACCGAAGTCGCGTGGCTTCTCTCTTGCCAGGGAGAGCCGCGCCTTCTCGCGATCTCGGGTTGCTATGGCTGAGGATGGAGACGCTGGCTGGACCCGGGTGACCCATGCAAAACCGGGTAAGCGATGCTTCAGGTGTGATTCTCGGGGTCATTCTGCTTCCGAGTGCTATCTTCCGCCGCGTTGCTTTCTTTGTGGGAAGATTGGCCATAGGCGGGCCTCATGCTGGCTTTCTTTGCCCGCCTCGGGGCCGCGGGTAGCTGCTAAGCGTGCATCGGAGGGCGATCCTCGTCCACGCGGTGCTTGTGACTCTCGATCTTTCGCCCAGGTGGTGGCGACTGCTACTTCTTCTCCTCCAGAGCATACTGCCGCTGAAGGTGTCCAGGTTGGTGATATTTCGTCTATCCCTCTTTCCTCTGGTGACTCGGCTTCGCTTGACCCCAAGGTGGGGGGGGGGCACCCCCAGGATGCCCCGGTGCTGGGGGAACCGTCGTCGGCGGTACCTTCCATTCCTTCGGCGGGGGCTGGTCCTGTTGTGGATGTTCTCGGCGCGGGGGTGGAAGATTTGCCCGTACGTCCGGGCCCGTCTTCAGCCCACTCGGTGCTTGTTGGGGTGCTCCGGAACCGCTCTACTTCGCTGGATGAAGTTCGTGATGCTACTTTGGCCCTTCTGGGTGATGGCTTTCGTGGTGACTTTATCTCCCTTGATGAGGTGCGCTGTTGTCTTCGGGGTCTCTCCCCGGAACAGCGGGAGAGAGTCACTCTGTGCAAAGATCTCGCTGGGGTCCAGTGGAGGGGGTTGCGGGTGTCTGATGGTGGGGTTTTCTCGACGGAGGTCAGGATGGCCGTTGTGCGGGGGGTGCCCTTCCTGTCTCGGACGGTGCATGCTCTCTCCAAGGCGTTCTCTAGCTGGGGCCAGGTCCTTCAGGTCCTTGATGATGGGCTCTCTCCCGGTGCTGACTGGCGATACTGCCGTGTTTTGGTGGAGGCTCCGGCCGCTTTCTTTGCAGACTTGGCGGGTAAGATCCGCCTGGACAAACTCTCGCTGGGTCGATGGACCTTTTCCCTGGAACTCTCTCTCCTTCCCCCTACGGGCACGCCGGTGGTTCCGTCGGTGGCGGCCGATCGGCCGCTACTCGCCGCCGCGTCTCAGGCGATGCATACTCAGGTCGGTTCATCTCCCTTTTGCCACGTGGTCCGCCCTGGCATGGTTTCCGAAGCGGCGACGTGCATGCATCAATCTGCACGTGCGGGTGCGGAGGCGTTTCGCTTCCCGCATGCATGGGGAAATTCAAAAGACTTGGTGGCGGTTGAGATTCAGAATGTCCCTTCGCCTTCTGACGCTGTTATTCTCGATATTGATTCGCTTTCCTCAGACATTTCATTTATGGGGCCAGACTTAATGCAAGTGGTCCCCCCCCAGGCCAGTTCGTTCATCCCATTTGACCCTTTCGTAAATTCTATATGGGCCCCTATACAGGCCTCCTCGGGGCAGTCCCTCTCGGATCCGTTCTCGGACTCACTTATCGGCTCGGAGCATCTCTTATCCGACTCTAACGTGGAATGCCCTCGGCCTATTCGAGCAGTACCTCTCTCTAGTTTTATGGAAGACTCTCTCTCTCCCGCTACGCCGATGTCCAGGCCGCTGCTTATTGACCTTGGCACTCAGTTGTCAGGTGGGGGGGATGCTATTCTCTTGCCGCCAAGCGATATGAGCCAGCAACTTATTCAGACCAATCTGAACTCCTTTATTACGAACCATGGCGATGACCCAACCACTCCTCTGGAGGCTGCTGTGGTGCGTGAACTATCTCCCTCCTCTCGTTATGGCAGAAGCTACTTTAGGAGGCGTTTCTTCTCCTCATCTGTTGTGGTATCTACTTGCCAAAATTTGCGTGACGCCATTGCTGAGGCGGCGGGCCTTGTCCCTATGGCTGGTCAGCCGCAAGGTGGGATCTGAGTGCTTCTCTGGCTCTGGTGGTTTTTGTGGGCCTCTTCTTCTTTTTGGGGGATATATTTTTGTTGTTTAAATGAAGATTATATCTTGGAACGTTCGTGGCTTGGGTGATGCGGAGCGGAGGCGAATTTTGGGCTCACGCCTTGTGGAATGGTCCTGTGATATTGCCTTCCTGCAGGAGACGAAGCTTCAGGCGGTGGACGACACTATTTGGCGGTCTTTTGGGGCTGGTCAGATCGATGACTTCCGAGCGTTGGACGCCTTGGGTGCTCGGGGTGGTGCAATCTTGGCATGGCGCTCTTCTCGTTTTGCGTTTTTATCCTGTCGCTTGGGTCGCCACTCGATTTCTGTATTGCTTATGTGTGGGAGGACGAATCGTTGCATGGCTTTTTCTTGTGTTTATGCCCCTATCTGCCATATTGCCCGTCGTGAATTATGGGATGACTTACGGCAGGATGCGAATACCTTTGGGGACGTCCCGTGGCTGATTGGCGGGGATTTTAATGTTACTCTGCTTGCTACTGATCGACCGCGTGGGCGCGGTGGCCTCGATCCGGGTTCCCCGGACTTTCTGGAGATAATTAATGACTTGGCTCTTGAATCGATGGTTCCTAACGACATTTCATTCACGTGGCGGAATAGCTCCTCGCGATCGCGGCTTGATCGTTTTTTGGCGAATAATTCTTTGCTGGCGACCTTTCCTTTATGCTTTGTTGAATCGAGACCGCGCTCCTTCTCTGATCATAACCCCATCTTCTGGTCTTCCGGGGAAGAGATTCGCCCGCGCTCTATGTTCCGATTTGAGCGGTCTTGGCTCTTGGAGCCTGGCTTCCATGATATGGTGCGACACCATTGGTCCCAGCTCTCTCCCTTAGGCAATGCCGCTCGTCGCTTGGAATATAAGATCTCTTCTCTCAGGAAGATGCTGGCGACTTACAAGAAGGCCTCCCGCTCAGCCCGCATTGCCTCACGTGTGGAGGCAGAGGACGTGATTTTGCGGCTTGATCGTGTTGAGAACGATCGCGATCTTAATTCTGAAGAGTTGCTTGAACGCGCTAGTGCCCTGGATAGGGTCAGATTGGAGGATCGCAAGCGCGTAATTGAATGGCGCCAACGTTCTCGTCTGCGTTGGCTTAAGGAGGGCGACGCCAACTCGGCGTTCTTTCACAGAGTTGCTTCGGGACGCCGGCGGTCTAATTCTATCTCTTCTCTTCTCATCAATGGGTCCCACGTTCAGGGGGAGCGGGAGTTGGGTGAAGCTGCTTCGGCTTATTTTAAAGAATGGTATGGGCGCAGGGCGTCGCGCCTATGGCGATGGTCGGGTAGGGGAGCCACTGTGCTCCCTCAGTCGGATGCTGATCGCCTCTCTCGTCGGATTTCGTTGGAGGAATTGAAAGATGCGGTCTGGTCTCTTAACTCTGATGCTTCCCCAGGGCCTGATGGCTTCCCGGTTTTTTTCTACAAGGAATTTTGGGATATCCTATCTCAGGACGTTATGGAGGTCGCTCAAGAATTTTGTACTGGTAATAACGGCTTCAACAGGCTCAACAAGTCTATTATCGCTCTCATCCCAAAGACTTCTACCGCCACCCGGATCGAGGATTTCAGACCTATCTCCATCTCGAATGCTATCTACCTTATCATTGCCAAGGTATTAGCTCGCCGTTTAGCCCCGCTCCTTGATTCGCTTATCTCGCCCTCCCAGGCGGCGTTTATTAAGGGGAGACAGATTGGCGACTGCTACGCGGTGGCGTCTGAAATCATTCATGCCTGGCACAAGAACGCCACTAGGGGGGTTCTTTGGAAAATCGATTTCTCTAAGGCGTACGACTCCCTTGACTGGCGCTTTTTATGGTCTATTCTGCAGAAGCGGGGATTCCCCCCGACTTGGATCTCCTGGGTTCGCCGCTGTGTCACCTCGGCCTCTCTCTCGGTCTTGCTTAACGGGCGTTTGGCGGGGGGCTTTTTCCAGACCCATCGGGGAATTCGGCAAGGTTGCCCCCTTGCCCCATTACTTTTCGTTCTGGCTGCGGACGTTCTCTCATCTATGGTTACCAACGTCGTCGGGGCCGGTCTGTCTAGTGGGTGCTCGTTTGGGCCCTTCTCTTTGCCTCTTATTCAGTTTGCGGATGACACCATCTGCTTTATTGAGGGTGATGACTCGAATATTGCGGGCATGGCAACCACTCTGGAACTTTATTGCGAGGCTTCGGGGCTTACCATCAATTATAATAAATCCTCTATGGTCCCTTTTTCTATTCCCACGGCGGAGGTGGAAACTTATTCGAGAATATTGCGCTGCGCAGTGGGCTCTCTTCCTCTGGATTACCTTGGCCTTCCGTTGTCTGTTGGCCGGGCTCGTTTAAGGGATTGGCAGCCATTGTTGGACCGCATGGCTGCCCGCTTGGCTGGCTGGCGTGCCGCTATCCTCTCTCGGGGCGGGCGTCTGGTTCTCCTTAAGTCGGTCCTCTCTTCTCTGCCGATCTACTTCCTTTCTGTTAAGGGGATGCCCAAGGGAATTAGTCGGCGGGTCGACTCTTGCTTGCGGAAGTTCCTTTGGGGTAAGAAGGGGGAGGTGCGTAGCGGCGTTCCTTTGGTGGCTTGGGATGATGTGACTAGGCCAAAAAAGGAGGGGGGGCTGGCGGTTAGGAGATTGGCTCTTGTTAATGAGGCGTTTCTTCTTAAATGGGCTGCGCGCCTTTATGGGCCAGAGAATAATTTGATGCTTAATTTCTTAAGGTGGGCGGTTGGTATTGACCGGTCGCTGGCCACGGTTATGGATGCCCGGTTTATGGCTTCTTCCTCTCAGTTCGCGCGTGATATTGGCAACACTTTTGTTCGTAACCGTGCACTCTTTGTCAGCAAACTGGGTGATGGCTCCCTGACTCGTTTTTGGGGCGATGATTGGACCGGTAGGGGTCCCCTTAGAGATGCATTCCCCCGGCTTTTTGCGTTGGTGGATGATCCTGACGCTACGGTGGCTTCTTATTGGGATGGCGCTGCTTGGGGGCCGAGATTTATGGCCAACCTCTCCGAACAACGACAACTTGAGTTTATGTCCCTCCTGGAGATCCTCGCGGTCTCGCCATCGCCGTTGGGGGGTCGTGATCACCTATGCTGGAAGAACGGCTCCTTCTCTGTCCGTGACGCTTACAAGGCCCTTCTTCCGCCCTTGGTCGTGGTTGATGACTCGCTGCTCAGGGATTGCCAATTCTTTTGGGGCCTAAGGGTTCCAGAACGGATTGGCATCTTCTTATGGCTTTTCCGTCGTGGGCGTCTTCTGTCTCGTAGTAGGTGTGCCGTGTTCTTCCCTGCGGTCTCGCCTATCTGTGGTCTATGCAATCAGGAGGATGAGACTATTGACCACCTATTCTTCTGCTGCGGTTCTACGCGCCGTATTTGGTCGGACCTGACTTGGCTTGACGCTTCCAGCTCTGCTTCCTTCTGCGACTGCTTGGCTCGTTCTCGGACAAGGAGTAGGATCGACGTTCTCTCCTCCATCGCTCGGTTATGGTGCATCTGGAATGCTAGGAATGAGGCTCTGTTTGCTGGCCAAAGATTCTATTCGGAAAATGTCCTCATTTCTGCTTCACGCCTGGTTTGTGATTGGTCTAGCACTTAACTGGTTCTTGGCGTTGTCGGGGTATCATCTTGTGATGTAGTCCGTTTGTGATTTTGTTATCTTTCCTTCACTTTTTCTCTGCGTTTCCCCCCCCTGTAAGTCTCTCTCTTCTCTTTTACTCTTCTCTCCATTAATAAATTTGGGGAGAGCACCATCGAGTGCGTCCCCCGTTTTTGAGTTTCAAAAAAAAAAAATATATCGATCATTTTGAACATATCGATATTAATGTTTGATTCTTAACTTATAGATATTTTGTTTTTGAAGAATTGACTTATAGATATTGGAAATAGATTTCATTCAAGTCTTACACATGGATAACTTGTAAACATACACCAAGTTGAAGAACCATTGTATGCACCCTCCTGTCGCACCATACCCTACCAGTACGGGGGTCTCGCTGCTCGGTCAGCGAGCCTGGGGGGGCCCAGGTTGGCCCCCTTGCGGGGGTGCGGGGACAGCGCCCCCGACCCGAAACAAAATATATATATAAACCATTGTGTGTTTTAATACTAGGTGTAGCTAGATATATGTGTTTTAATACTAGGTGTTGAATCAAACTTCCATGAATAATAACATTGATATATAGAGATATCGGCGAAATATCGACGATATCGATCGATATCTGAGATTTTTTCTACTGAAACCAGTCATTTTTGACCGATACGAGCCGATATGGTGACATATCGCCGATATATCGGCGATATATCGCCGATATCCCTGTAAAAGGAGATACTGGGTAATATCGAAACCCCTACCCTGTCGAAACCGATATATCGGCGATATGGCCTTCCATGGTGCTTATTATGGTATGGGGAGTTTGACTAGTTTGAGTCAAATAAACTATATTATTGAAACCCTTAATGGCGGTTTACTATTAGATTCTGAGAGAAAATCTGATTAGCGATCCTAGAAGACTGTGTAAATGTGTCTACAAACACAAATATCCAATTCTAAATAATTTTCATCTTCCTTCAAACATCCCCTGCAAGAGTTGGTTGCATTCAAGGTTCAACCAAGCAAGAGCCATAACTGCAGTTTTTTTGCACGAGTTTGAGTTGCAAACTAATGTCTACCAATCAAGGATATGCTTATTTTGCTATAAAATAAGGTCATTCAGAAATTCTTCTGTACTCATATACAATAAGGTCATGTCGACATCACTAATGACTTTGCAAGGTCAATATCTTCATTCCTCTGGAGCAGTTGATCTTATTCAGCTGAACTAGTTGCAAACCACAAGATTAGGTGACATGATTGTATGCAAAATCTCCAATCACTGGATATTACTCTTGTCGAGTGAATTGCTATGACTTTTAGTTAGACATGCTCTAGACTTGGTTATGATTTCAAACCTGCAACCACAGAAATAAGCCACAACGAAAACTGGAATGAAGCGCATTGGGAGGACTGAGCTGATCCAGATACAATGAGCATTGGAAATACAGTTCTGGTTAAAGGAATTTGTTTTTGTCACCAAATCTGCACTCAAATAAGAAAAAGCAGTCGCTCTCAAGAGATCGAGTGTGGCTCCTTTGCAGCTTAGGCTCTAGTGGAATGGTCAGTTTGGAGGCGGCCAGATGCTCTCTTCTTTCCAACCTTTTAGGGAACATCCGAATGCTTCCTGAATAGAAAATAAACACAATAACTTATCTTGCCTTTATATGAACATAGAGTTTTATCTTGGTCATCATTATATTGTGCAAGAAAAATGTCACTCTCAATATTCTTGAACAAATGCACGTCTCTTCCTCGACATGTACACACGGAGCCTATGTTTTAGACGTGGCCAGAGGTTGTGGTAGAATATATTTGGTTGCACAATTGCCCAGACATCCCCACTCCTCTCCTCTCGACACCACACCCGTTAACCCTTCCCCTCCCCTTTCTTGGCTCATCACCGACGACATCATGAAAACCAAGGCCTAAATGTCGGTTTCGGTCACCATTTCGGTGACCGACCGAAATAGAATTTCGGTGGAATTTCGACCGAAATTTCGGTCATTTTTTGTACTAGGGCCCCCATATTTCGGTCATTTCGGTCGAATTTCGATTTCGACTGGATTTCGATATTCGATAGAAATTTGACCGAATTTCGCTGAAATTTGAGGCCATGATGAAAACAACAGTGACACAACTACAACAGTTGGTGCTGCCATCTTCATCTCTATGCAACAGTAGCGGCTCGCACTGCCATTGAATGATTGTGGCGTAGTGGTGGCTTGCTACTATCTTATAAGGTCGCCAATGGCCATCCTCAGGCTCGGGACTAGGCGATCACGCTAGTCAAATTATGTGTTGCTAGTTGCTCCGTCATCTGTTGAAAGTTCTCTACTATCGATGGGGACATGGGAATGAAAAACAATGGTGTGGAGGGGGAAGGCTGATATGGAGAGATCATCATGTCAGAGAAGGGAGTCGACGTTACATATGGAGCTCCGAAGGCGGTTCTTAGTTGGCGACCAGTACATGGGGAAGATTTCTTGAGCTCGAAGAATCCCCTAAGGGTTGCGATGCTCATTGCTATAGGTGTGGAGATCGTAGACATTGTGCCATAGGGTGACGGAATGTCGTCAAATGCTACAGCTATGGTGGCATCGGTCATCGTTGAAGATCGTACTCAGGCATGCATAGAAAGTTTGAGATGAACGTGAAAGAGAATGCCCTGAAAGCTAACCCATGTTTGGACAACATTTTGGTGGGTATTTGTCAGCAACCCTCAACGTGTTTGCACATGGCAATGGAAGACAGGAGAATGATCAACCCAACGTTTAGTGGTGATTTTTTTGATGGAGGGTTCGCTTGTGTGTGTACGTGGGTTGTTCGATATGGAGATGAGGTTGCCACTAAAGAGTGCAGATGATGCGCGGCATAAAGGAGATATTAGAGGGAAAAGATGCACATTCCGAGGCAGAGAAACACATTTCATCAATTACAAGATCCTAACTATCAAGGGATTGAATTGTGGTTCAGAAAATCGGATGATTAGAGAGTCAGAGAGGGAGTCAGAGGGAGCGGGGAGGGAGTCAGAGAGTCAAAGAGGGAGTCAGAGGAAGCGAGGAGGGAGTAGGAGAGAGCCGGAGTGGGGGAGAGTTGGAGGGAGCGGGAGCAGGGAGGGAGTCAGAGGGGTAATCTGCGTCGGAAGATAGCGGCGGTTACGCTCTTGGCGGAAGGTAGGAGAGGTGGCTCCATACTACCGCAAAGTAGAAGACATTGCTTGGATCGTTGTTTCTCACCGCAAGCCCGGTAGAAGATGCTATCGCTGTGGCGAAACAAGCCACCTCGCCTCGTCGTGTTTACATCTGCAACAATGTTTTTGGGTATCGGAGTTTCGGTCACATCTGGGCGGATTGTCCTTCCAGGGAGGTCAAGCCAGAGAACGTAGTTAGCACTAGGCGGTGGGGAGGTGTGGATGCTTCAAACTCGCAGGGCGGAGGAGTTGTTGATGCTTCAACCATGCAGGGCGGCGGAGGTGCGGTTGTTGAAGGTGTTTCGTTCACGAATGTGGTATCCGGAGAGGCGGGCGGGACTCTGCGATCGGGGTTGCTGATCGGTACATGGCAAAAGGAATCCTTAACTGTCAACTCGATCTGGGCTGGGATTCTGCTGCTGTTTGGAAAGGATTTTACCAGAGATATTGTGCCTCTGAGGATCAGAAAGTGCTGCGTTTGAGGTTTGTCACAAGTTCAGGTGGTGGCCTTTTGAACCCGAGAGATATCATCTGGAGATATCCGCGCTCGGCAGATGGTGGCGAAGAGTCCTTTGACAGGAGGGTGGTGCAGTTGGGGGTGTCCCCTTTCTATCTAAAAATGTGCAGAACCTTGGCCCAGCTCTCAGAGAGATAGGCGTGGTGCTAAAGATACTATCTGTTGAGGGGAAAAGAAAAGTTGTATTCCGTCTAACCCTAAAGCTCTCTTATATAGGAGAAAAGCTCAAAGGGTAAATTACATAAACATGACAAGGGAAGTAAACAATATAGATAAAGGCAACAAAATATAAATATCTTAACACTCCCCCTCAAGCTGGAGCATATATATCTATCATGCTCAGCTTGGAACAACAATGATGAAGAGGATCTTTTGCAAGAGCTTTAGTAAACATGTCTGCAATCTGATCACCTGAAGCAACATAAGATGTTGAAATAAGCCCTTTTTGGATCAAATCACGAGTGTAGTGACTGTCTACCTCAATGTGCTTCGTTCTCTCATGAAATGCTGGATTATTAGCTATGAACAAGGCCACTTGATTATCACATTTGAGATGCATATGAAGAGGCACCTCAATCGTAGATCAGTCAGGACAGACCTGACCCATATCATTTCTGTACTCCCTTGGCCCTATATTCTGACTAAGCGCTAGACCAAGCAACAACCGTTTGTTTCTTACTCTTCCATGAGACTAATGAGCTACCAACAAACACAATGAAGCCTGAAGTGGACTTTCTGTCCTTAGGACACCCAACATAATCTGCATCTGCACACCCAGTAACTGTAAGAGACGTATCTCTTCAAAAAAAAAAAGACCTGCACCTGGAGATGACTTCCATTATCTCAAGATCATGCACACTGCATCCATGTGTGCCTGCCTGGGTTGCTCTGTTAACGCATATAGTTGTTTCTGTATCTTTCTGTTATTTTTATTTCCAGTTATATGCTTTGTGTAATTTACCCATAGGCTACTCTCCTATATAAGAGAGCCTAGGGCTTATCGAATAAACAACTTGCTCATTTTTCCCAACATGGTATCAGAGCGACGGTCCTAGACCGGAGTTCTCGAAACCCTAACCCTACCCTACCCCACCCGTCGGCCTCTCCTTCTTTCTCTCCCTGATCGGCGCCGCCCTCTCTTCCGCCGCACGTGCGCCGACGCTCCCTTCCTCTGCGCGAGCCTCTGCGCACCTCTCCGATCGGCTGTAGCATCTGCACGCCTCTTCTGCGCGTGCGATCTGCGCGGCTCCTCTGCGCGTGCGATCTGCGCGCCTCCTCTGCGTGCCCTCCCATCTCCTGCGCGGGCGTCACCCCGTGCTGTAGCGCTACAGCGCTATAGCATCTCACGCGCAGCCGCGCCGACCCAGCGTGCCACCAGTGCACGCTACAACGCGATACCAGTGCGTGCATCGCGCACCAGTGAGCCAGTGACCGTGCACTCTCCCGGTTGAGTTTGCGCGTACGCTTGTGCCTCCTGTACGCGTGCGCGTGCTAAGCCCTAAAGCGCACAACATCATCTTCATGGGTTTAGTTGCTTGAGGTCTACACGTGCAACTAAACCCGTCAATGTCATTGTAGACAAAGTTCATCATTGGTCAATCGCTCCAGTCTTCAGTCTCCAATATGTCAGAAAACAAGTCGGATATCCCATCTATTGGCGCCTTTCGTGGTCCAGCGCCTATAGTAAAGATGGATGGTACAAACTATGAACTGTGGGCAATGCAGTTCATGAGCATGATGAAGTCAACAGGCAAGAAGCACATCCTTACCGAACCAGAGCCTGCTGAGAAGACTGGAGCCAATGCCTCTTGGGAGGCTGATGATGCATATGCCAGGGTTTGGCTATCTGGTACGTTGGCAATTGAAATTGCCAATGACATCCTACACCAACCCACAACCAAGGATATCTGGGACATTATGGCGGCTACATACTCACAGGCGAAGAACGAGACAGATTCTGCAACTTCAGCATGATATATTCACAATAAAGCAGAATGGTCGCCCTCTACATTCTCTCTATACATCACTGAGAGGGATGTTCGAGAAGCTCTACAGCTTCATGCCCCTTACAGCCACGCCAGAACAACAGAAGACGTACAGGAACGCGACTATGGTGGGCGTGTTCCTGGCTGCACTCGATCCAGAGTATGAGGCGGCACGATCACAGATTTTGGCCGACTCTACTATTCCTCCCATGGAGGAAGCTTTTCATAGATCGAGTCGGATCACAATTCCTTCCACGGTTGCGAATCAGAATACTTCAGCCATGGCAGCCAACAGGGGTCGCGGATTTCATCATCAGGGCCGTGGACGTGGACCCCGTGGAAGAGGTGGCCGTACTAGGCCAACATGTACATACTGTCATCATGTAGGACACAATGAAGACACATGCTATTCGAAGCATGGATTTCCTGCATCTGCACGAGTCGCTGAGCAGATAGAGCCTCCATCTGCTGCTACTTTGGATCAGCGGTTCGACGATCTAGTTGCCCGTCTGAGGGGCATTATCCCCCCATCTGGTCCATCACCGACTACTGAGAGTCAATCTGATGCTGCTGCCTCTGCCTCTGCGTCGACCAGTGCTTCAGGTAGCATACTTGCATTCACCAGTACTAGATCAGATATATTACCATTGATTATGGACTCGGGCGCTACACATAACCTATGTGGCGACCAGAATTTACTTACAGGATACACTCAGATTCCTCCAGGCCGAACAGTGGTAATCGCCAATGGTACACATTCCCCCATCACTGGTCAGGGGGAGATTCGATTGAAATCTTCTATGCAACTCAAGAATGTGCTACATGCACCTGACTTTTCAATGAATTTATTGTCAATTAGTCAGATTACGAAGGGCTTACATTGTCGGGCAATTTTTGATCCATCTTCTCTGATTTTTCAGGACATCCGTACAGGCAACGTGATTGGTCGTGGCTATGAGCAAGGAGGCCTCTACCGCCTGAATCGGACCCCTTTCGCTGGCACCTCATCCATTCCACTGGACCAGTATCTCCTTTATTGTGGCATCTGCGCCTTGAACATCTACCGCTTCAGAAGTTGCGTCGAGTGTTACCTCATGGTCTTCCTCACACACCTATCCAATGTGAGGCGTGTCAGTTGGGAAAGCATCACAGGTCGACCTTTCCCAGTCGTCCAGGTCGGAGTAGTACCTCCAAGTTCGAGTTATTTCATATTGATGTCTGGGGTCCGAGTCGTGTACCTGATCATCAGGGACACAGATTTTATATAGTATTTGTGGATGATTTTTCTCGTGTGTCATGGGTGTTTCTGATTAAAAATTAATCTGAAGCAGGAAATATCATTATCCATTTTCTGAATGAAATTCAAAATGTTTTCTCCACATCTGTGAAGTTTGTGAGAAGTGATAATGCTCTAGAACTGTGTACTAATGTCCTTGCCAATTATTACTCCTCAAAAGGGATTGTCCACCAAACATCCTGTGCTCATACATCTCAACAAAATGGAATTGCTGAAAGGAAACATCGCCACCTTCTTGATGTCACAAGATCACTTCTTATACAGAGTCATGTTCCCTACTCTTACTGGGGTGATGCAGTTCTCACTGCATGTTACCTAATCAATCGTATGCCGTCCTCTGTCTTGGATGAACAGATCCCGTTTTTCCTTATCTATCCTGGGAAGGATCTGTTCTCTCTTACCCCCCGTGTGTTTGGTTCAGTTGCCTTTGTCCATCAGTTGTCTCCTGGTACTGACAAGCTCTCTCCTAGGGCTGTCAAATGTGTCTTCGTCGGGTACTCCAGAACACAAAAGGGGTACAAGTGTTTTGATCGTCTGCGTCGGCGGTATATGGTCAGTGCAGATGTTACATTTTTTGAATCTGTGATGTATTTTTCAGACTCAGGTGCTCAGCAGCTTCTTCCACTGCCTACCGATGCCATATACATGACACCACCACCTCCTGCAGAACAACCACCACCACCGTCACCACCACCACCACCACCACAGATCCCCGTCTCACCACTACCTTTCCATTATACCCGCAGGCATCCTCCCGATCATAGTCATGGCTCGTCTCCTAGCCCGCCTATGGTATGTACTGAAGATACTTCTATTGATGGATCTAATGATATTTCTGAGCAGGATATATTGCAGGGGCCAGATGAGGCTACAGATGATTTAGATGTTCCCATTGCTATACGAAAATCGAAGAGGAGTTGTGTTACATATCCCTTGTCAGCCTCTGTGTCTCTTGAGAGACTATCTGGGGTTTTCAGGACATTTGTGGTGGCTCTATCAGCTGTAGATATTCCACGGAATTATCAAGATGCTCTGCAGGACAGTAGATGGCGGCTAGCAATGGAGGAAGAAATGGCGGCACTTCAGTCCAGAGGAACTTGGAGTCTAGTTCCTATACCTCCAGATGTGACACCGGTGAGCTGTAAGTGGGTGTTTACGGTGAAGCACAATGCAGATGGTTCTATTGATAGATACAAGGCACGGCTTGTTGCACGTGGCTTTACACAGACATACGGGGTGGATTACCTTGATACATTCTCACCAGTAGCCCGTCATTCCACTCTCCGGATCTTGTTGTCAGTTGCAGTTACTAGAGACAGGCCACTGCATCAGCTGGATGTGAAGAACGCTTTCTTATATGGAGATTTGCAGGAGGAAGTCTGCATGCAACAACCACCCGGTTTTGTTGTTGAGGGGGAGTGTTCCAAGGTTTGCAGATTACATAAGGCTATCTATGGCCTTAAGCAGAGCCCCAGAGCATAGTTTCAGAAGCTCTCAGATCTCTTTGAAAAACAAGGATACAAACTCTCCAATGCTGATCATTCCTTGTTTGTACAGAAGACTGCTAGAGGTATTATTGCAATCATGGTTTATGTAGATGTCATCTTGATTACAGGAGATGATGAGCAGGGCATAAAGCAGGCGAAAGAAAAGCTGGGAACCGAATTTGTTACTAAGGATCTTGGAGTCCTTAGATATTTTCTGGGGCTGGAATTTGCTAGAAATCCGTATGGATTAGTAATGTCGCAGAGGAAATATGTTATAGATCTGTTGAGTGAAACATGTATGCTTGCGTGTCGGCCTGCTACGACACCAATGGATCCTAGCATGAAGCTCTATGATGATGACACAGAGGAGGTGGACAGGAGAAGATACAGAGAACTGGTAGGCAAACTGTTGTATGTCACGATCACTAGGCCCGATATATCATTTGCAGTGAGCCGTGTGAGCCAGTTCATGGAGCAACCACGTCAGGTTCATATGGATGCAATACATATGATTCTTAGATATCTCAAATCATCTCCAGGTGCAGGTTTGCTATTTAAGAAGGGAAAAGGGATTTCTATCTCAGCATGTGCGGATGCAGACTATGCAGGATGTCCCAAGGACAGGAAGTCCACCTCAGGGTTTGCAGTCTATGTTGGAGATGCTCTAGTCTCATAGAGGAGCAAGAAACAGACGGTGGTAGCTAGATCTAGTGCTGAATCCGAATATAGGGCTATGGCTCAGGCTACCACAGAGATGATGTGGGTGAAAAGTGTACTTACAGACCTATGTCTACATGTACCACTTCCTATGACCTTGGAATGTGATAATCAGGCAGCTTTATTCATTGCAAACAACCCAGCATTCCATGAGAGGACCAAGCACATTGAGGTTGACTGTCACTTTATACGTGACATGATTCAGAAGGAGTTCATTGCTACATCTCATGTTGCCTCAGAAAATCAAACATCGGATACATTCACCAAAGCATTACTACGAGGCCCATTCCAGAAGTGCGCATCCAAGCTGAGCATGATCGATATCTATGCTCCATCTTGAGGGGGAGTGTTAACGCATATAGTTGTTTCTGTATCTTTCTGTTAATATTATTTCTAGTTATATGCTTTGTGTAATTTACCCATAGGCTACTCTCCTATATAAGAGAGCCTAGGGCTTATGGAATAAACAACTTGCTCATTTTTCCCAACATGCTCCATAAACTGGCTCACTCTGCTTACAGCGAAAGATATATCAGGCCTGGTAATAGTAACATATAATAATTTCCCTACCAGCTCTCTGTATCATCTCTTGTCCACCTCCTCAGAATTATCATCATAGAGCCTAGCATTAGGATCCATTGGGGTAGTAGCTGGTCTACCTCCTGTCATGCATGTCTCAGATATAAGATCAGTAACATACTTCCTTTGCGTCATAACCGTATCCTGCTGATTTCTTGCAAACTCCAAGCCAAGGAAGTAACGAATCGTGCCCAGGTCCTTGGTAACAAACTGTTGTCCAAGAAAATCCTTAGCTGCTTGAATGCCCTGTTCATCGCTGCCAGTGATAACAATGTCATTAACATAAACCAAAACTACTACAGTACCTCTTTGATTCCTCTTAACAAAAAGAGTATGATCTGCAGTGGATTTGACAACGTGGACCGATGATGCTTCCCAAGCTAGCAGGCCTAGCACTGAAACGTAGAACGGGGAGAAATCTGTGGAAGAACGTGACTCAGCTTTTGCAGAGGAAGATGACCAAATCGAAGATGCCACATATACGGAGAGACAAATCCAATGCAAAGAGAGGAGGCACCAACATATGGAGACTGCACTAATCTGTAGAGACCCCCTTGCTCACGACCAGTTCCAATCACCCTGCCTGTCAGTATATCCTGAAACACAAGAGCATATGGATCAAATATGGCACGACAATGTAAGTCTTTGGTGATTTGACTAATTGATAATAAATTCATAGAAAATTCAGGAGCATAAAGAACATCCTGAAGCCTCAGTGCGAAGTCAACCGCACCTCTCCCTGGCCAGTAATGGGGGAGTGTGTCCCATCTGCTATTACAACAGACCGTCCAGCCTGAGTCGGACGAAACACACTAAACTGGCCTCTGTCACCAAAAAGATGATGAGAGACGTGGATGCTGATGCTGAGGCAACTACCTCTGAGGATCCTGAAGGAGTGCTGGTCGACCCAGAGGTAACATGCGTAATCTCTCTAGTCGTGCCACAAGCTCGTCAAATCTCTGATCAGATGCAGGTGATGAACTCCCAGCCTGTTGTGTCTGCTCTGCGACCCAGGCTGAAGCAGGAAACCCATGCTTAGAATAGCAGGTTTCCTCTGAGTGGCCAAACCTGTGACAATAGGTGCACTGCTGATGGGATTGACCACCCCTTCCTCTACCTCGGCTGTAGCTTCCCCTACTACGATATGGTGTAGGGCTTCCTCTACCACGTGATACTGCCATAGCTGAAGATGTCTGAGACTGTAAAGTGGTACCATATGATATAGACAATCTACTCAATCTGCGATATGCCTCCTCCATTGGAGGTATGGTAGCATCAGTGAGGATCTGGGCACGGGCTGCATCATATTCAGGATCAAGGGCTGCTAGAAAGACTCCAGTCATCACAGAGTCTCTATATGCCTTGAGCTGCTTTGGTGTAGCAGTCAAGGGAATGTAGCCATGTAACTTCTCAAACATACCCCTCAAAGAAGTATAGAGGGTGTGAAGGGGGCGGCCATTCTGCTTAGATGTGAAGATATCGTGCTGGAGCTGAAGTATCTTCGACTCATACTTCGCCGGAGAGTATGTAGCGGCAAGAATGTCCCACATAGCCTTAGCAGTAGGCTGACTCAGAATATCATTGGCTATCTCCATGGATACAGTCCCAGATAGCCACCCACGAGCATACACATCATCTGTCTCCTAGGAGGCATTTGTCCCAGTCTTGTCACGTGGCTCCTCTGTCGTGAGGATATGCTTCTTGCTATTGCATTGCATCAAACTCATGAACTACATGGCCCACAGTTCATAATTAGTTCCATCCATTTTGACGATGGGTGCTGGACCTTTGAAGGCACCAATGGATGGGACTTCTGCTTTGTTATCGGACATGATGACAACTATCACCAAGACTGGGCCAACAACAAGAACTACCAGTGTTTACACTAGCATACAGGAAGATGGTTGTGGGTGTACACTCATACCACAACCTCTTCCATTCTTTAAAGCCGCCTTTGGTTAGCTAGGGTGTTTATAGATGATTCTTAGCATCCTAGAAGTCCAAAAGAGGACCTAGACCAAGGCCGAGATGACAGACCGAGATGACAGGGACGGCGGCCTGCAGCCCGAGAGGGGTCCCTCTTCACGCGGCGACAGCGGGAGCACCTTAGGTGTGAAGCCGAACCGTGAGGGCACGCTCTAGAGGTGCTAGTAGTAGCCCACTCGCCAAGAAGGGGTACGCAAGGAGCAGGCCACGCCGCGAGAAGGGAGAGGAGGCGGCGATGCCTGGCGGCGGCAACCACGTGGAGGGAGGCGGCTGCTGCGTAGAGCTAGGGTTTGGTGGGGAGGGGCTAGGGTTAGGTCACAAGATCCGATCTAGGACCGTCGCTCTGATACCCTGCTGAGGGGAAAAGAAAAGTTCTATTCCATCTAACCCTAGAGCTCTCTTATATAGGAGAAAAGCTCAAAGGGTAAATTACATAAACAGGACAAGGGAAATAAACAATATAGATAAAGGCAACAAAATATAAATATCTTAACATGCACGCCGGGAGCGGATCCGGGCGCCACCTTGGTCCTGATGGATTATTGAGTTGGGTTGCTTGAGACAGCGCCGGTGAGGCTGGTGGTGACGCTTAAGGTGGGCCGTACCAATTTCCCGATAACTGTGCGTTTCTTGGCGTCGCCAGCGCCACTGTAGGTGACAGTGGGAGGGTGTCCGGAGGAGAACGCAATCGTCTCGATGACGTGTACACCCGAAGAGAAGGTGAAAGGTCCGATAGTTGAGGAGAAATCTCGGGGCGCGTCAATAGCCTCTCCTTTTCAAGCGCCACATTTGGTGAGAAGCGCAACGGACGTGACCGCTTTTGGTTAGGAAGGGCCTATCGTTTTGAAGCCCTTTGCGATTTCTGTTTCTTCGGGTCGGATCGACCATGTGAGTGACATGGTCCGCATCAACTCTCCTCTTATCGGATCCCTGAGATACTCATATATGGTGAACACGAGTGTGAAGTGGGATGGCTTGATGTGGATCCGCTCAGGGTCCTTTCATTGAACCGATTTGAAGTGCTTTGCACTGGGGATATTCAGCTGAATTTGCTGGAAAACATACACCATTTTACGGGCAATGGGAGGTGCCTCGAGTCGAGACAGAGAACATGGGAGGTGACTCCGATCTCTGATTTGCCCCTTCGGGGCCAATCTCCTATGGGTGATCAATGCTTGACCGTGAACTCCTGTTTATTGGATGCGAGTTCCGCAGAACATGACTTGGCTGATGTCGTGGAGATGCCAATCTCGAATGCGGAACATGACTTGGCTGATGTCGTGGAGATGCCAATCTAGGATGACATACAGATGGCCGAAGGAGGTCCCTCTAACCCTGGTGTTGAGATGGGAGTACCCAAAAGATACAGACGAAGGCGAAAACAAAAGAGTCCGCGTGGGGAGGGGACGGTTGTGTCCAAGCGAAAGGCTCTGGTGGCCTCTCTTGCAGTTGCTGTGAGGACGGTGGATGTACAAATCGTTGTCAAATGAAGATTCTAACCTGGAACGTTAGAGGTTTGGGTGACTCGGTGAAAAGGAGGGCTTTGGGAAATAGATTTGTGGAATGGGATTGTGACGTGTTTTACTGCAGGAAACGAAGCATGACTTTTGCAGTGTAGAGGTTTGGAAATCTTTGGCTTGAACTCTATGACTAAGTTTGCAACAATTGCTGTTGATGGGAGTACAGGTGGTCTTTGTGTGGCATGGAAGGATTCTGTGCTTCAGTTTAAAGCGGAGGTCAAGGGTTCTCATGTACTTACTGTTCTTCTGGAAAACTCCAGCACGATGGCCCTTGTTGCCCTCTCCTGTGTGTATGGGCCTTGCTCGCTGGCTCTGCGACAGAATGTGTGGGAGGAGCTGAAGGCAGCGAGGATCACCTTTCCAAGATGTGCATGGCTCGTTGGCAGGGATTTCAACGTGACTCTGCTATCCTCTGACCGTCTCCGCCTGCGAGGAGGACATGATCCTGTATCTATTGATTTTGCTGATCTTATTGATGAATTGGAGCTGGAGGTCATCGACACCGTGGACTCTAAATATACCTGGCGATGTTCTGGTTCTCGCTCTTGAATTGATCGTTTTCTGGCTTCTTCCGAGCTTCTGCACGCCTTCCCTCTATCTTACGCCACGGCGAGACCCCGTGCTTGGTTAGATCATTCACCCTTGTTGTGGGATTCTGGCTGTCATTTGCTGGGACGGGGTTTCTTCAGATTTGAGCATTCTTGGCTCCGTGAAGACTCTTTTAGAGAATTGGTTTGTTCCCATTGGACGTCTGTCGTGACATCTGGTTCGACTGCGGCGAGATTCTCGGAGAAGCTGATTTCTTTGCACCAGAGGCTGTGCTTGTTTAAAAAAGAGATCAGGGAGCTCAGAAAGGCTAGGAGGCAGTCTGCGGAGCAAGAGGTATAATGACTTGATTTGCTAGAAGATGATCGGGTGTTGGACATTGAAGAACTAGGAATGAGGCATGCCGCTCAGAGAACGATTATAGAAGAAGGCAATAAGCAGGTGACAGAATGGAAGCAGAGAGCTCGAATCGCTTGGCTAAAAGAGGGTAATGCAAACACGGCTTTTTTCCGCAGGGTTGCTAGTGGCAGATGTCGACTTAATTCAATCAGATCTATGGTGGTTGGGGACAACAGAATTCAGGGAGACAGAGAGCTGGGGAACGCGATTGCGGATCACTTTCACGATTTCTCGAGGAAGGCTGCATCCAAGCCTTGGAGGTGGAATGGTCCTGGGGCGGCTCATATATCGGAGTTGCACGCGAATAGTTTGATCCTGCCTGTTGCGCTGGAAGAGGTTAAGGCAACGGTTTGGAGCTTGAATGCGAATGGTGCGTCGGGTCCAGATGGCTTCCCCGTTCTCTTTTATAAGGAATTCTGGGATCTGGTGAGTGGTGAGATTTTGGAGGTTGTGGAGGAATTTTGTCGGTGCAACACGGGATTTGAAAGGATTAACAAGGCACTTTTGTTTCTTCTTCCAAAGCGAGAGGGAGCAGAAAGGATTGAAGAATACATGCCCAATGCTTTCTCAAATGGCATTTACCTCATAATTGCGAAAATATTCGCGACATGCCTTAATAGAGTTCTTGACCATATTGTTTCTCCTTTCCAGTCTGCTTTCATCCCTGGGAGACAAATTGCTGATAGTTTGGTGGTGGCAACGGAGATCATTTCTGACTGGAAACGTAATGCCAAATGGGCTATGCTATGGAAAGTTGACTTTGCTAAGGCGTACGACACTTTGGATTGGCGGTTTCTGTGGTCGGCTCTATACAGGAGAGGTTTTCTGGATGTATGGATATCTTGGATGAAGCGGTGCATCACCACGACATCTTTCTCTGTGCTAGTTAACGGTCGTCCTGAGGGTGGTTTTTTTCAGCCTCAGAGAGGGGTTAGACAGGGTTGTCCCCTTGCGCCACTGCTTTTTGTCTTGACAGCTGATGTTCTGGCTTGTATGATTGAACGGATTCAAAGTAACGGCTTGGTTGTGGGCTACAGTTGTGGGAATATGCGCATTCCCCTGCTCCAGTATACGGATGGCACTATCCTCTTTGTGGAAGGTGGTAGGGATGAGGCAGATGCCATTGCCCTCGCGCTGGAGATATTTGGAGAGTTGTCGGGTCTGGTGTTGAATCATAGAAAGTCCACTGTGGTTACATTCGGGATGACAGAGGACGCGACCTTTTCCTGCAGTACGGAGTCGACTACAGGGCTCGACGCCCTTCCTATTCGGTATCTTGGTCTCCCTCTCTCGGCTAGCAGGCTAAAGATGTCAGATTGGCTTCCGGTGGTAGAAAAGATGGAGAGGAAATTGACTAGCTGGAAGGCTTCTCTTTTATCGAGGGGAGGTCGTCTGGTATTGTTGAAGGCAGTTCTTTGCAACATACCAGCGTTCTTTTCGTCCCGCCTCCTACCAGTGGGTGTCAGGAAACGTCGAAGCGACCGATGCGTAAATTCCTCTGGAGCAGAACTGGTCAGTAGCGGCAAAGTATGCATTTTTTTTGACGCTCAAAAAAGGGGGAGACACTCGATGGTGTTCACCCAATGTATTAAAAGAAAAAGTAAAGAGTAATTACAAAGAAGAAGAAAATGTCAAACCAAGTACAAAACCCGTGGGGGCAGCCGAGATGGATTACCCCCCGCACGAACCAAAACCTGGTCTACCCAGAAGACCAATCATCCACAAAACTATCATTTGGTAGATTGGATGCATTTGGTAGATTGGAAAACTATCACGATGCCTAAGAAGAACGGTGGCCTTGGGATTAAGGATTTGGAGTCGTTCAATGAGGCCCTCCTGATTAAATGAGTGGGCAGAATTTGGGGCACGGATGTAAGCATTTGTTGTAAGCTAATTCGACACATTTATAGAGTCTCTTTGGTGGGGTCTGGTTTGCTAAGGAGGGGGCTCAATCAATCCGCTTTTTGGCAGAGGATTTTGAAGATATTGCCTCGCTTCAGTGAACTCTTCAGACCGGTGGTTGGGGATGGTGCTTCCTTTGGTTTTTGGAGGGATGATTGGACGGGGGATGGTACACTTGCTAATTGTTTTCCTCGCTTAGCCGCTTTAGCCACGAATTCTGAGGCACGTGTTGGGGGGTGCTGGATAAATGGGAATTGGATGCCGATGTTAAGGACCTCTTTCTCTGATCAACGCCTTGAGGATTTCTTTCGCTTGTTGGACTCGCTGGGTCAGGCTGGCAGACCCTCCTCTGGCCCTGATCACTGTGTGTGGAAGGATGGGACTTTTACTGTTAGGAAGGCCTATGGGGCTTTATGTAGATCGCCGCCCGCGATTTCGGCAGATGTTGTCCGGGACTGCAACTTTTTTTGGGCGATTGGTCTTCCGGAGAGGATTGGTTTTTTCTTGTTGCTGTTTCGCAGGAAGCACATCATGACGAGAGACCACTGTGCTAAGATTTTCCCGACAGTGTCGGATAACTGTCCTCTATGTGGGAACACCATTGAGTCTTTGGACCACCTTTTCTTCCACTGTTCGTCTTCATCGTCAATCTGGGTTGAGGCGGGGGTGGAATGGCTCTGCACTCGCTTGTTCGAGACCTCTTGGGCATCTTTGCTAGGGGCGCGCAATAGACAAAGGAGAGAGATTCTGATTTCCGTGGCAATCCTGTGGGCCATTTGGCTGGCTCGTAATGATGTTCTTTTTCTGGCCACTGTTTCTATGTTGAGAATGTTAGCGTCCACTATAAACGCTTGATTGATTCATGGCTTTTGTAAGTTGTAACTTGTAACCTTTTTCTTCTAATAAAACTGGGGTGGGCACCTATGCGTGATTCCCCTCTTTTTTTGGTCTTAAAAAATTATCAAGGGATTGCCATTACGCTAGAAATTTGGCTTCGGTGGAGAAGGTGCTTGCGGACTTCAACAAAGTTGTGTCGATCATCTCTGATGAGCTATTGAGGGGTTCGAGAAAGCATGTAGTCATGGAAGTAGTGATTTGTGGATCAGTGATAAGATCTCACATGCAGTTGTGCCTTAGGGAGGTCGATGTTCCATTTGAATGTGGAAGATGTCTCAGTAGCCAGAGAAGAAATTTGTCAGCTATGCTTCGTCGGTAATCGGGGAAACAGAAGTTGAAGAGCCATATCAGTTGGAATTCATGACTAAGGGTCTTAGGAAGTGGAAGATTTGATGCGTTTCTCTCAAATTTGGGAAGTTGGTGGCTCTTGAGGCTTGGAGACCCCCAAGATATCGTGCCTATGCTTTGTTGGAGGGTAGAAGGAATGCCGAGTATGGTTAGCTATCCAATGGGTTGGTGGATTTGGATCTCCAGCGAGAGAGTTTTGCACAATGTGGGATCACTCTATGGATCCGACTATTGGCCACTTGCTTGAGCAGGTGGGAAATGGGCCTCATCGGTCGAAGTGGATCCTTTGCTACAAACTAGATTTTCGAAGGAATTGAGGCATTCTTCTGGGCTGATTCTGAACGGGCCTTCCTCTTTTGGGTTGGATTTCTCGTCTAAAGAATGGGGTTTGAATGGTGGGCCTTTGCTTGGTGGTTCTGCTGCCACATGGAAGGATTTGGAGTAGGATGATGAACAAAATCGACAACCTTTTTCAAGAATTCCCGTTGCTGAATTATTGGTCATGTATAAGCAAGCATCAATGCTTATCATCACCTACCACGATGGAGGCGAGTGCGGGGTAGCACGATGTTGAGGACATGGTTGTTGTGGAGTTACCGGTTTGAATACGACTTTGGAGAAAAATCTTGTTTTGATTGCTGTCAAACAGGGGGGCCGTTCGGAGTGAATTTCAAAGTACACCAAGGAAGATTCTCTCCCAAGAATTGGGTTTTTAGACCGATAGGGAATTACTGCTTGGTGAAGATCTATTCACACTAACACCAATGAGTATTCATGTCACGACATCGAAGGGGCATACAAAAGAAGATGAGGTAATTAGAACACATTATTTTAAGAAGGCACTTATCCTTATCTTGTCCCGACGGTTGCATGCCATAACTCATGGAAATGGTACAAGTTGTGAGTACTCTAACATATCAGCATGCGCACCTGAGCAGGGAGCTGGACAAATGGAAGAATGCTGTAGCTAAGAGTTGGCAGTCTGTTTGGGAGTTTTTCCGTCATGGGAGCTAGGTTGGTTACTAAATGAATATTCTTTCTAAGGATGTGAGGGGCCTAGGGAGGCTGGAGAAGAGGTGGGCAGTCCGCGATCCGTAAACTTGCCTTTTAGATCTCTCTGCCACCTGTTTGGTGCAACATGCTGGTTGGAATATGACAAGTTCCTCATAAACTTCAGTGAGGTGTCGACTGTACTCCGTGAGAGAGGACTCTCATAGGAAGTGGACCAAATCAACATATAGATATTCACAAGTCGAGACTTGGTAGTCTGCGACGATTATGTTTGTGTCAATTCATCTTGTATGCCCTTTGCATTATCCTTGTACTAGAGATTGACAACGATGGTGGGCTTGGCACTGTTGGTCATCTATGCCAGATACTTGTCGCCCAACCATGAGTCATAGTCTTTGTCCCATTCTTTCGTAGGTTCCTTTGTTAAGATATATATCTTCTGCTGACCGTCGATGAACAACTTAAAAGCCTGAGGCCATATCATGTAGTTGTTAGCGCTCCTGAGTTTGATAGAGGTCCCTCGACCCACCATGGAAGACATGGATACATGGGGCTCCATCTTGGTTGGAGTTGTGGCCATCGTGGTCGGGGAGAAAGATCAACGAAGTGCTGAAAATATATTTATGCGTACGAAGGCGGCATCTAAGGCAATAACTGTTAACCGATAGGGGTCCGCATGAGGCAGAGAGGAGTGAGAACCTTGTTAGGGTAACAACCCCTCTACCACGTGGGAAGTAGACCCACACGGGGGTTGGGGTTGGGGTTGCGGCATAGGGAAGGGATCTCTACAGTGAGTGACGACACGATGAGAGAAGCTCACACATTTGAAGTCGACGACAACACGACTGGGGATCCGTGTACAGAGGAGGGAGCCCACCAATGGAGCTGTTGTGTGTGGCTACGATACCTACGCGTAGGTGGGCTATGCGTGGAGTGGAGGCCCTCACGCGTAGTGGGTGAGGGTACTGGGGGCTGATGGCACATATAAGGAGGTTGAGGCTATGGGCTTGTGGTGGGCAGAGTGCGACTTGTGTATGAACTTCGATATAGGATCGTCATTTTGATACCTTCAACAACACCAACAACAAAGCCTTTTCCCACATTGTAGGGTCGGCTACATAAATTCTTTGCCTCCATTCAGATCTATCTTGAGTCATTCTGATACCTTGTGGAGAAAAAATAAGAATACAATGAAATGACCTAAATTCATGGGGTAGGATTCTTATATAACGTGAAACCATAGGGCTCAATAGGCAATTACATAATAGTCTCGAAGAGTTACAAATATAAATAGAGAACAAGGAAATAAAATAAAACGAAAAATATGTCATTGTTTATATTTGCCAAATTACGTTAACAGATGAAATGCACTTGATGGTGGCATGACTGTCCATCAAGCCCATCAGCTCGAAGACAGAAGGTCAGGAATTTGAAAGGCAACTTTCCTTTCATAACATTTGATAGAATCTAGGGATGCAAACGGATGGATACATATACCGATATAGGCGTTACCATATCCTTTTGAAAATCGTGATATGAAAACAGATATCTTGTGGATATTGACAATCACAAACCATATCCTTAAATATGGATACTGATAATCATTCTGGTACATATATTTTAGAAACTAATACGAATTATCCTACGGATAACAAATTTTCCTATGATTTAAATTCAATGTCAAAATTACACAAATTACAAACACAAAAAAAATAAAGTAATATGTAAAACTAAACTTTTATAACAAAGTTAAATATCATAAGATAAATTACCAAGAAAAAGGCCCCAACTATGCTTTACTTCACAATTAGGGACCTCATTTTTGAAATGATATAAAAAGGTTACTAAAATTTCAACTTTATGCTTTAGCATCGATATAGAAGGGTTGCATAAGCTTACAGAAGCATTATTTAAGATAAAAATAAGATCGGACCCCTTATTGTCATGTTTCCGAAATAAGACTCTACTTTGGAATTGATATATAGTTAAGGTTTTTTGTGTAATGTTCTCTATTTATTCTTCTTTACCCCAACTTAAATGGTCTGGTAGTAGTGCAGTATGCCTACCACCCAAAGGACAGTGTTCAAATCCCTCCTTGTGGGGATTGCGTTAAGTAGTTGATAGCTAGCGTAAAAAATAATCGAATCTTTAAACATGGATTTGAGCACGAATCCATGTAACTGACCCTACTTATAGTGGGAGAAAGCTGGGCCATCTTTTTACTCTGTTTATTTTTCTTCCAATATTTTAAATGACTATAAAGCGCATTATATTACGTGTAACTCTGTAATATATGTAGATATTTGTTTATGTATACTTTAATAAACATGCCAATCATATATACACATATTGATTTTTAATAATACGGACATCCATATTCGTATCCGCCAGAAAAAAAGTTGTAACCATAGAAGAATAAATGAGACATTCAAAGTTGTTCAAATTACAGAGGTATCAAGTTGATGAGTCACACTATGAAAATTTGGGAACGTGCGATCGAAAGAAGGCTGAAGAAAGTTTCCAATGTAAAAGAAAATCAATTCGGATTCATGCCAGATAGCTCAACTATTGAAGCCATCCATTTGCTGAGGAGAACAATGGAGATTTATAGAGCTAAAAAGAAGAACCTCCATATGATCTTTATTGATTTGGAGAAGGCTTATGATTCTGTCCCATGAGAGATATTGTGGAGAGTTTTGAAGAAGAGACAAGTACCTGTCCTATACATTAACCTCATAAAGGACATGTATGATAGGGCTTTATCTTGTGTACGGACCCCTCGGGGAAGACTGACTATTTTGACATAAACATTGGTTTACATCAAGCTTCAGCTTTGAGTCCATTTCTTTTTTACTTTGATTATGGACGAGTTGACAAGTTACATTCAGGATGAGTTATCTTGGTGTATGTTATTTGCTGATGATATTGTGTTGATTGACGAGACTAGAGATGGAGTAAATGAGAAGCTTGAGGTATGGAGACATGCATTGGAGACTAAAGGACTTCGTATAAGTAGGGCTAAGATGGAATATATGGAGTGCACCTTTGATGGAAGCAATGCTGAAGGAATTGAGGTGAAGATTGGTGACATTAACATTCGGAAGATCGATTCTTTTAGATATCTGGGATTTATTTTGCAACAGGATGGGGAAATTGATGGAGATGCTACTAATAGAATAAATGCAGGCTGGCTAAAGTGGAGAGGAGCCTCTGCTGTTCTCCGTGATAAGAAAATTCCTTTAAAAATTAAAGGAAAGTTTTACAAAGTAGTCGTGAGACCTGCTATGCTCTATGGATCTGAATGTTGGCTTGTGAAGCATAGACATGTGCAGATAATGGCTGTAGCAGAAATGAAAATGCTAAGGTGGATGTGTGGACAAACACGTAAAGATCGGATTCGAAATGATGCAATCAGAAAGAAAGTTGGTGTAGCTCCGATCGAGGATAAGATGCGAGAAAACCACTTAAGATGGTTTGGTCATTTGCAAAGAAGATCAACGGATGCACCAATTAGGAGATGCGAGTGTTGGGATGTTGAGCCGGCTAAGAGAGGACGAGTATGGCGCAATAAGTGTTGGAAAGAGACTATACGAAGGGATCTTAATTTTTTGGATATAAGCCCGTGATTGACTCAAGATAGATCTGAATGGAGGCAAAGAATCCATGTAGCCTACCCTACTTAATTGTGGGTAAAGGCTTTGTTGTAGTTGTATATCCGTATCCTCGAAAAAATAAAAAATAAAAATGGTATTCGTATCTACACAAAAACTAAAAACCCATATCCGTATTCGCCAAAATAAAAAATACAAATCCATATCCTCTTAAAAATGGATGCGGCATCGGTCAGATAGGGATACATCCATATCCGGTTGCATCCCTAATAGAAGCACAATATCGAGATATTTTATCTATATTTCAAGTATTGTAGAAATTATGCAACAGAGCATGGTCCCTTTGCGAATGGTAGTTGCTGATGCACTGTACATCTTAGTTGTACCTTGGATGATAGGAGAGTCCTGCTTGCCCCTTAGATTATTATTTTTTGACTGAAAAGAGGGTGTGCTCTCGAGTTGGGAGTCACCGCAGATTGTATTAAGAAATAGAAAGATGTGTTACATTAGCGAGAGACCCAGAAATTATAGAGGGCAGTACCATTAGAAACAACATTCTCAGGGCCTGTTTGGTTACTGGGTTAGCCATGGTTGGGCTGGGTTGGGGTATCCTCTTGTGAATAGTAGATGTTTGGAAGGTTAGGATGGTTGGAATGATAATTGTGATGTGATGTAACATTAATTATGTGTTATATTAACTTTTTTAATGATTATAATATATTTTTTATGTTAATAAGTGTATTTGAACAAGGTTAAAAACCATTATACCAAAGAAATTGTAAAGTCAATACAAGTATTCCCAACCCTGGAATTCAGGGTTGGAGTAAGGGGTATGCCAGGGTACCCCGAGGTACCCTGGTAACCAAACATGCCCTCAGGGTAGAACCTTTGATTCTTGAAAATTATATCATTTCTCCCAAGCGTGATGGTCCAGATCACCGCAAAAGGCTTGGCACAATCGTCGGAAGAGCCCATGCCCACGCCACGCACAGATCTCCAAAAAGCTTCTAATCCGCTGGTGTCCACCCAAGCCACCCCGGAGTCCCTCCAAATCTGCCTCGAAAAAGCGCACCCAAAGAACAGATGATCAACATCTTCATCAGACTCCCCACACTTGTCGCAGCGTGCGTCCTCCAATCCAAAAATTCTTCCCCTCCTCGCCTTATCACAAACCCGATTTCTCCCAAGACACCATAAGAAAATCTTCACCCTTTGCGGGATTCTGGCCGCCCGCACAATCTTCATATCTTGGCAAAGATCGACATTCTGCTCAGGAACCACAGGTGTCTCCCTTAGAGCACCGTATGCCTTCTTCACCGAGAACCTTCCCCCTTTCCACTCGAAATGGTCATCCCCCTGGGTCATTTTCCCCGGTGGAGGCACCTCCGCAAGCATCCTCATGAACTCCTCCATGCGCTGGTCCGAGAGCTCCGCAACAAAAAGTGGCGCCCATGCCCCATGGTCCGCCACTTGGGCCAGCGTGGCATCCTTCGACATCGCTAACGCCTCTAGGCTAGGAAATCTCCTACCAGGACACCATCTCCCGACCAGTCATCTTTCCAGAATCTGAACATCTGCCCGTTGCCCCTTAAATTATGAATGGGATCTCAAGCTTGATGCGAAACTCTTTAATATGATAAAAAACTTTCGAGACACAACAAGTGTAATGCGCCTTGGTCGAAAGAGGCGTGTATAGAAAATCCTTCGAATATTAAAGGGCCTTTAACTATTGAAGTTAAAACATGGGCATCTTTGGTTGATGTATTGTTCAACATTACATCTCTTTCACCTGCAGATGCCACTCCCTCTATCATCTAAGTCTAATGTGGCTAAGATATTTGTAGTATTTTACATCTGTTATGATAGTGTCCTTGTTCACTACCTTGTCCTCTAGGAATAGTCCTGCTAGTTGGGTAATGTTCTGGTAAGAAATGATTGGATGTTGGAAGTCATAGGTTAGCCTAGATTAAGTGCTTTGCATACCCTGTATGTGGTGGCACTCTTGCCTGACCACACTAGAACACACACTCGGCTGCTCACTGGTCAACATTATAGTCATCATAAATGTAAGGGCGGTTTCTTCATCACTAAATGTGCGGACAATGTCATTGCCAATCTTATAGGGTTGCATCGCCTTCTCTATGTCCCATGATCCTATCCTAATAATTGCTCCGTCAAGAATCTCTCATCTTTCTCAATGCATGCTGTTAGGTTTGACAACTGTGCTAGACTAGTCACCAAATGACCATACATCATCTCCCTCAATGCATCTCTGTGTCCATCCCAGATTTGTAAGATACGCTCTAATTCAGACATTAACATAGATGGCCTAAAATTTACAAGCTCTTAAAAACTCACGGCACTGCTATTCGACTGTACAACTCCCATGAACTAGTCTCTTTCAGTTGTAGATACCACACCCTCATGAATCACATCAACTGCATCTGACATGTCTTCAATGATTGTAATGTGTTCTGATAAGCGCTGTGGGCCGCATATGCTTATTCGGTCACCTAACCGAAGCACATAAACCATATGTAGCATTATGTGGTCAAAACACATATATGGGTCAGGTATGTGGCATATGCAGCCACATAGCTGAATAAGGGGCTTGCATATGGGATCCATGTCTCTTTTTTCTAATTTGTATTATGTTGATAACACATTAACTTGGTGTAATTTTCTCCATCAGCTTTATTTCATCATTTACATTGTTGCTTCATTTTGTTGTTATCGTATTTGTTGCATGTGGGAATATATTTTAGGCTATTTCTTCTCATATTTTTCTCATATCTTTCCATTTTTCGCATTTATTAGATTAATGTTTACAACATTTTGAATTTGTTTGTCTAATAAAATTTATTTTAATCCTCTGAATACAATGAGTAAAAATTGACAAAAAAGTTACTCTTTAAATTTTTTATGCTTTTAATAAATTTTATACGCGAATGTAATTTTCCCCTTATATTTTATGTATACGAGTTTCGTTCTTTGGAGATCCATATACATATTTATCTTTGGATCTATGTTTTTTATCTCTACAGTTAGTCTTCAGATTTTGTTCTCTATAGAATCCATGTATACGTTGAATATTTTCTTATAGAATCCATGTGTTCCCTATTGAATCCATATATATATATGCATTGAATTCGATATATCACTAAATCTATAATGTCATGCTAATGTGTTTTAAAGATTATATTATCTTATTTGGAATTTTTGATTTTGAATTTTGTTAAATCAACGACTATTTTATGCACTCTCATTTTATTACTGTATTTTTTTGTAATTTGATTAAAATATTATAAACTGCATCAACCACATATGCCTCCATATACTCCCCCGTATATCTGCTTACTCGATTTAGTTCGCCTGGCCGAACGAATATCACATACCACATTTCTGAAACTTGATTGTAGTATTTTGCCTCTGCCATGATATTGTCCTTGTTCACAACCTCATCCTCTTTGAAATGATATCGTTAGCTGGGTCACACATTTGTAAGAACTGGATGGCTGCTGGAAATTCTGGGTTAGTCTAGACTAAGTGCTTTTGCAAGTCTTGTATATAGGGACACTCTTATTGGATGTGGCTTACTTGGCCACACAGGAAACACATCCTTCACTGCTCACTGGTCAACACAATAATCATTATAGGAAGAGATTAGAGTGGTTTTTTCATTATTTGATGTGCAGATAGTGTTACTGCCAATTTTATGGGGTTGCATCGCCTTCCTTATGTCCCCTGAGAATTATTCATCTCCAGCGTATTACTTGAATATGAAGTACCAATACAAGAACAGTCTTAGTACCAATGCTGACCTTCTAGCCGCTGTACAAGTTGTGGTGGAGAAGCTCATCAAGGATGAGAAGGCATAGACCTCGTGCGTGAATGAGGTAATTTTGATTGTATAGTATACACTCTATAGTCGCCTAGAGTGAGACTGAGTAACAAAGTACTTATTAAGAACATTTATGTCACTTTTTATGACTTAAAGTTTTAAATGTGCATATCAAATACTTTAGGGATGCCTTGAGTTCCTTCGGTAGAATTACCGCGGTTAATGGACGAGGCAGTACTCTTCCTAGTAAGGACTAAAACGAAAAAGTCTATTGACTGTGATGTATAACAATTTTACTATTATTGATTTATCTCTTTTTGGATTTTCCGCAGTCGAATGGTGGTTACTGTATGAGATGGAAGCTCCCAACCTACGGAAAGTGGCAATGAAAGTATTGTCCCAAACTGCATCTGCCGGTGGCTGTGAGAAATTGGAGCACATTCAACTTGATCCATTCAAAGAGACGGAACAAGTTGAGAGAGCAGAGGCTCCATGATCTTGTTTTTATGCACAACTTGAGGTTGAAGATGAAACTTGTAAAGGAGGGCATGACAAAGAGGACTACACAGACCCCATCGATCTTGCATATATTTTCAAGATGCACGATGACGATGCATATGAAGATGTTTTATGGAGGTGGTTGGATTCCAACGGGGATTCATTGCTTGATCAACCGGGAGGTAGACCGAATCAGAATATAAGCCAACAAATGGGAGCAGATGTTGGTAACTACATGGCCATATCCAGGTGAATCACATACCTTCTTGGAGGGTTGGAGCTTGATGCAATTGTGGATGACATTCTCTTCACTGGGTCGAAATCCAAATCCAAATCAAAAGATGGCAGTGGGAGTGATGATGATGATGCTGTTGGTGGTCATGGTGGATCAGGTGACAGGGAGACATATTCAGGGGGGTCAGGGTCAGCAGGGGGTGGTCGTGGACTACATGATGATACAAGATTCGAGGCAGGGCGAGAATACATGGAACGTTGTGGAAACATACATGGGTAGTTTGTCCCTAGTCCGAGTCCAGGACATATGGATTACGATGTATATGGATGACATGGCCATCGTCCTACAGATATCTACATGGACGATTTGATATCATCTGTAGGTTCGTTGAGTTGCATGGACATTGACAACCCACACCGTGGAGGAACACCACGTCCCCTGAGTGGATATGGATCCTCACAAGATGAGAGATCATTTGGGGTCTTCCCTGAATATTTTCCTATTCCTCCACTTGGACCTCCTCCCCTTCCTCAGTCGTATACTCCTCCATCGTATGGATATGGTTGCAACAATGGGTATGGAGGATATAATAACTACGGCGGTGAGAACTACCAAGGTAGCCAACCCGAGCAGAGCCGGGGCAACTTCTTTGGTGGTGACAGTTTTGATTTCTTCCCTGAGTACTATGCTCTTCCTCTAGGTCCTTCTCCTCCGCAGAGATCTTCTCCTACTCCGCTGTCGTCTTCCCGAGGATCTAAAGCTAGTACTTCGTAGTCTCGTCGTGCACCTCGTGATAGCGGATCTAGCGATGCTTATCCTCAATTCGGGATACTCATAGGAATTGATGACCATCAATACATGCAATATGTCATGGATTATAAGGCCATGTACTCGTACATGACATGAGAAAACTATTGCGAGTTCATTGAGTCCGTAATCTGCTATGAGAGACAACAGGGCAGGGGGGACAATTCAGATCCGTCGCGGAATTCTTGGTTTTAGCCTTTAGGTAATCTCTTTTACAATATTACATTGATTCTAATATTTTTCATTTATTTTTGTAAATAGATAAATCATTATACTAAAAGAAACATTGTCTCGTTAATCGTCATTGTTTGAATCAAATGATTATTCTCAATGCCATTCACTATGTCATGTTACTAAAATGACCGATATGAGCGAGTTATATAAGGATCATAGATACTCTATAATTATGTGTTATGATATTTAAGTATATATTTGCAAGTTATTTCATGTTGTAAGAAGTTAAGTGAAATCAATTTCCAATGTGATAATATCTATAAGTCAATCATTAAAAAAATATCTATGACTATACACTATAGTCTATAAGTCAAGAATCAACATTAACATTGATATGTTTGAAATGATCGATATATGCGATATAAGGTTCATAGATGATTGATATGTGTGATCTACGAGTACATTTGTAAGTTATTTAGTGATCAAAGAATTTGGATGAACCCCATTTTCAATATATATAGTAGATCAACAACTAACAATATCAACGATATGTTCGATATGTGCAATACAAGGATCATAGTCCTCATAAATGATCTATATGTGTTATCTAAGTGTATATTTGTAGTATTTCATGTTATAAGGACTTGAATGAAATCCATTTCCAATATCTATAAGTCAAGAATCAACATTAACATCGATATGTTCGATATGACCGATATGTGCGATATATGGTCTATAAATGACCGATGTGTGATATAAGTGTGTATTTGTAGGTTATTTGTTGTTTTAATATCTTGGATGATCTTAATTTCTAAAAAAATAGCAAAAAATTAGTTTTTTGAGCCATTTTTGTCATTTCCATCGATATCGTCGATATATCGGTGATATATCCCGATACATCCTTTTCCGGCCGTATTGAAACGATATCGAAATTGATACGACCTTCCTTGCCACGTATACAACCACTTTACTGTACCCTCTGCATGAGCTCTCGTGCTGAGTGCATCTGCCACCATGTTGCCTTATCCGGGTGGTAAGAGATCGTGCAGTTGTAATCCTTCAGTAGCTCAAACCACCTGCACTTTCTCATGGTCAGCTCCTTCTGATTGAAAATGTACTTCAAGATCTTGTGATCTGTAAAAATCTCAAAGTTTACCCCATAGAGATAGTGGCGCCATATTTTCAAAGCGAAGACAACTGCCACCGGCTCGAAGTCATGGGTGGGGTAATTCGCTCATACGACCTTAACTGACGTGATGCATAAGCAATCACGTGGCCTCGCTGCATCAATATCACTCCTAAATCTTCTTCTGAAGCATCTATGTAAACTGCATAATCCTGAGTGCCTGAAGGAAGTGCAAGAATGGACGCAATCATCAACTTTCCTTCAATGTTCTGAAGTCAACCGTGTTCGAGGAAGAGCTACTCAGGAAAAACCACTGACGAAGCGTCTGTAATCACTATTGTAAAAATCCCCCGACTAGCTCGACTAGTAGGTCCGACTAGTCTAATCAGTGGGGTGGCTGACCGAGTATTGAATAATTCCGAATAGACTGATTAGTCGATCGATTTTTGCGTGGAGATACCATATTGTTTACTTTTTTTAAAGCAAACTTATTCTAATATGCTTAATGTTTTATTTAAATTCAATTACTTCTCTTTTTTCATTATGAATATTTATAAATATATAAGAATATATGAGTAAAAATGATTTATATATTTAAAATAATTAAAAATTCAAAATTGATTAAAGCCCGACTAAATCCGATTAGTCACCCGACTGCCGATTAATCCTTAGTCAGTGGCCCAACCGATCGAGTACTGACTACCGATTTTTGCAAACTTGTTTGTAATAGCTCGCTAGTCTAAGGAAGCTACGAATCTGGGTGATCGTCTTGGGTTGCTCCCAAGGCATAACTGCCTCAATCTTCGTAGGATCAACTGGGATGCCTGCTCCAGAATGGCATGTCTAAGGAATGAGACCTGGGATAACTAGAACTCATACTTGCTCAGCTTGGCATACAGTTTGTGCTCTCGAAGTGTGTCCATGACTCTTCAGATCATTTACTTCATCCCATTCATTTCGAGAATATATCAACACATCATCGATGAACACAACCACAAACTTGTCCAAGTATGAACGAAAAATCCTGTTCATCATGTCCATGAATGCTGCAGGTGCATTTGTGCTCCCAAACGACATCACAAGAAACTCGTAATGTCCATATTGAGTCCTGAATCTGTTTTCGAAATATCGGATTCCCGAATCCTCAATTGGTGATAACCAGATAGAAGATCGATCTTCGAAAACACCGAAGATCCTTGGAGCTGATCAAGCAAGTCATCAATGCGTAGTAAATGATAACGGTTCTTCACCATCCTCTTGTTCTACTGGTAATCAATGTACATCCTCATAGATTCATCATTCTTCCTGACAAAAAGAACGGGAGCACCCCAAGGTGAAGTGCTTTGTAACATCCGGGAATTCGCGTAAACCCGAACTCGTCCGATTTTGGGTCTAATAAACCCAAAAACGTTGTCGGTCAATATTAAACAACCTAAAACGACCAACTGATCATGAATCAAAAGTCGTTCGGACGAAATCGACCAAAAATCGGTCACTTTGTATTGCGCGCCGTGAAAAGCCGCGACGCAAATTCGGAAACCGCGAAACGAACCGAGACCGTCATTAGATCCGATTCGACGACACGAGACCAATGGAATCGACCGTTCGTCAATCAGAGGTCATATGATATTTTAAATTACAAAATTTAGTCTTAGACAAAAGCCGTATCCGAAAATTTTGGGTATTCGAAACTCAACCGAAAGTATATCAATATTATACTCATATTGATCGTCGTCCTGAGACGATCAAAACGAGATATTATGTGTCAAAATCCGACGCTCGAGGCGCTCGTACGCATGACTTCTAAGTTTTTTTTCACAATATATATATATATAATCTGTACAAAAAACTGACGTTAGGAATTTATTTTATCTTTCCACTTAGAAAAAAATTGTTTTGTTTTCTACCTTTCCACTTGGACTAAGAGTTAGTCCAAGTGTCAAGAAATTAGAACTCCTCCTTGTGTATAAAAAGACTCCTTCTCTAATTTTTCCCAACGAGAGAGAGCTTCCCTAAACCTTTCGTTTCTCTAAATTGTTGCCATTCTTCTCCTTCAATCCACGGCTGAAGGTCGACAACGACTCCACTTCCCTTCTCCATCTCTTTTCAATTCACCTCTAATTCCATCAAAGGGTGCTCTCATTCCAGCCCCTTTCTGTTGGAACTCCCTCTCCATCTCCGGGTTGCACAACAGGTGAAGGAGAGCCACAGCAGGCAACCACCAAATCACAGAACAACTGCTACCGTCGTCGGCTCTGTTGTTCTTCCTCTCAGCCAGCAACGATTACTGTGATCTCCTCTAGATCGGTTGCTCCAACAGCAAAAAAAAAAATCTGCTCCAAATTCAAACACAAATTGAAGTTAATTTGGGAGCCGATCTTGCATGCGTTAAGATTTCAAATTCTGAAGATCTATAGGTACAATCCTAATACCTGTCTTTTGCTGCCATACATATGCAACTTTACCCCTTTTTATACCAATTATGTGGTGTTTACTCCTTTTAAATTCAAATTCAAGTTCCAGATTTTGTCTCTATTATATTGAAAATTTTAGTCTTGATATCAATTTCAATTCAAAAACAAAAATCTCCATAAATATTCTCCAATGCAAAGTCTGTGCTACGTACAGATTCTTTTAGGGCAATTGTCAGATTTCTTTCTGTTAATATGTAATTTGATGGGTATATTATCAATTTCAATTACCGGTGAATTTATTAATGTATAGGCTTACTAGAACTGTTAAAATTAAGACAAAGCATTAAAGAATTTCATAAAACCTTAGCCTTTTTTTTGTTATCTACAAATATATTTATGAGATAGCAGTGGCAATATATTTTTATATAGATTCCTTTTGTAAGCTGAGAAAAAGTGTGATTTTTGATATATTCGAACACAAGGGATTTTCATATATCAAGGAGTTGGTTACTCTCATTCCTTGAAAGTTTCTTATGATCTCATACATATTATTTTACAGAAAGTGATTAATGGTCATATCAGATTTTAACATTTCAAATAAATATTTTTGATTTAAATCATTTTCTACCACCTGGCAAGAAATTTTTATAAATAAATTAAAAAAATATATATATATATATATTTCTGATGTCTGATGTCAGGATACCTTGGATTAAAACCCAATTATTAGTCTCTATGTGATTGCCTTCCTGATAATATGCAGTATGGTTATATGTGATTTTTTTAAAATTCGAATTAGTGGTTATTTTATTATTAGGCTTGTCTTGCTACTGTTATATTCTTTAACTCACGTCATTACATCACTCAAAGGATGCTTATTGTTAAAATTTTTCATCATGCGTCTGTCAATGTCTTATATGAAATACGTCCATACTACGATGCATAGTTCAGGATATGTATATATTTCTGCACGAAGTTTCCTATATCCCAGTCTCATGATATTATTAGTTAGAATTCAGACTTCATATGGTGTCGGATCTACTCTATACATATCATCAAGTTTCTGCAATTCACTAAAATAAATTGAACATACGGATGCAAATAGATATAGATATGGTTATATATGTTTTCATAATCTTGTTTAATTATTTTGAATATATATATATATATATATAGAATACAAATATGAAAACAACATGAGGTCTGCCTACAATCATATCAACATTTAGTTCGAGTGTCACAAACCTATAGAAGAATTTGGAAATAGTATTAGACTATTAATACACTTCCCTTATAAATGATTCCTATCATCATTTGATGAATAAATCTCAATTAACTAATCTGGAGAATAATCTATTGTTTATCTATCACCATTGATAAGTTCGGCAAAACCTGGATCGATAAAGTTAATCACAAAAATCATTATGAAAGGAGAGTATAATCAAGTATGTCAGCTCAGTATGTTGTTGAATCAGTAGAAGTAAATGATTAATGCCGGTCATGGCGACCTTTACACCTGACCGTGCGAGGGCGCGGTGACTCTCACCTGGGCGGAAGAAAGGAAGCCCAGTTTGGGCAGCGGCCGCCAAGCGCGCGGGTCTAGGATCCCAGTCCCATTTCGGTTTTTACGTGAGCTCACAGTGTTTTTACGCCTCGTTGGGATCCCGACTTTAGACCAGGCCTGTTTTAGGATACCCAGGCGGGGGATCCTGGTTTTTCAGTTTTACGTACGAGCTCGGTTGCCCGTTACCGGTCGGGCTGTTTTTCTAGAGGGACTTCCCGGGAAGTCCCTCTCACCCGTCTCAGTGGCGTAGTTGGGGAGTAGACCTATCCCTCTATTGGACCGTCCTTCCAACTAGAGGGCGAGACGGAAGAGCCATTTGTAGGCTTCTTCACCGCTTGAGTTTACCTTCGCCAAACAGACTTGGCGATTCTACATCCAGATCATTCATATCTACATCTACATCTAAATCATCAAGAGTTGCATCTAAGAGAGTTAGAGTGAAGGTTTGGAGGAAATTACAATTAAAATTGAGTTGATTGGAGGTGACTTTAATCTGATTCGAAATCCCTATAAGTTAGTGGACGTGTTGGGAACTTAGTTAGGATGCATTACACAACACCGCATGCCTACGGAGGCCCCCCAACCCTAAGGTAGTTTAATACCTTAGAGTCATAGTGTGAGGCTACACACAGACCAAGACCACGGACTATCCACTAACTTAAAAGGAGTAAATAGAACTAAGGATCAAATCAGTCATCATTATATCAGTCCATCATCGGAAACCATGACATGATCTCAATGACAAAAAATTAGTAATTTCATGTGCCATCATGTTCTACGACATGATCTCCAAGACCCAGAATCATGATCTTTATCTACATCATCTGGAGTTATATCTGAAACAATTGAAATTAAGAATTGGATGCCTATCTATTGAACTTGAGAATCAAGTAATCTATAAATATTTCATATTCCATCTTCCACATCGACAAATCCACAGATTTGATATCTGGTTAATATAATAATAAAGATATACACTTATATGCATACTCCTATAATTATAATTTATCAACATTTGAGTACAAAATAAATATGTTAAATATGAAAAGTGTTTTGATAATGAGAGTTTATGAGAAATGCTTACAAGCCTGACTACCTTTTTTACTCATGCAAGTAGATGTAAATAGTGCTTATTCCACCTTTCTACTTGCTCTCTTTTGCACATTAAATTACTTGTTAATTTTTTAAAACTACGGGTTTGTATTCACAATTGTGACTCCTTTTCTTCCTTGCACGCATGGCAGGAAAGGAGTCTGTTGTTCAGTAGCTATACAGGGTTCCAAGAGACAAGGTCTGTACCAGACGGTATGTTATTCTTTTTGTCTCAGTTTTGTTCGGTTGTTAATGTAATATGCTTATTTTCTCTTCAGTCAGATTTTTGGGATATACTGTATGTACTGTCAGACTTTGTACATGTTAAATATATAAAAGTTAATGAAATGAGATTTTGGTGACAATTGTTCTATGAACTTGTGGTTATGAATGTTTATGTGAATGTCAGATGAAATTATTTCATTCGCGAAAAATTTCCCCATAAAAATTATGTTTTTAATGCGATGTCATAAATGGAATTTCGGCGAATTGTGTCGTAAACGGGTACCCGGATCCTCGGGGTTTCTCAGTTTGGTATCAGAGCAGTGTTACCCCGATACGCACATTCGCAGTATTATAATTCCGATCGCATTAAGTTCTCGGATAGCGACAGTCTTCCGACTTGTCGTGAGTCCGAGAAGGGAAATATGACATTCAGATTCAATTACCACAGATGTCACCAATTTCATTAATTTTCATATTATATCCCAAGAAGAGAAAGAGCATATATTATATTATCCGCGAACAATAAATTTTATGACTAAAAATGGTTCTCATGCAGAGCCATGTCATCCCGACCAGACCAGGAGATGACTAACAAACTAGCTCACATACTGACTACTCGTATCGACCTTTCCATAGTCTAGTTGATTCTAGTGTGACACATTCTTTTCTTACTTCGAGGCTAATTGCTTCTTTAGGTAGAGTCGCAGAGACTCTCTCTTCTTCATATCACATTCAAGGGTCAGGTGGCCAGCTAGTTGTTATTTCTTAGATAGTTAGGCACTTGCTCGTACTGATTGAAGGACACGAGATGCTCGCAGATTTTCTACTTCTACGGCTTGATGAGTTTGACTTAATTTTGGGCATGGATTGGCTATCTACTTACCATGCACTTGTTAATTACCTTAGGAAGACGGTTGTCTTCAGGATTCCAGATTTAACTGAGTTCACCTTTGAGGGTACTATACACGACTCCACCATGGAGTACATCTCGGTGCTGCGAGCACAGCGACTTGTTGATCAGGGTTGCGATTCCTACCTTGTATTTGTTCGGAAGGTATCTGATCAGGATCCAATGATACAGGACATCCAAGTAGTATTAGAATACCCAGACGTGTTTCCGGATGAGCTACCAGCATTACCTCCTGAGAGAGAGATCGAATTCGAGATCACATTACTACCAGACACCCAGCCGATCTCTATGGCTCCTTACCGTATGGCCCCAGCTGAGTTACGGGAGCTAAAGATGCAGTTACAGGAGTTACTTGATTTGGGATTCGTGAGACCGAGCACTTCACCTTGGGGTGCTCCGGTTCTAATTGTCAAAAAGAAGGATGGATCCATGAGACTGTGCATCGATTACAGGCAGCTGAACAAGAGAACGGTGAAGAACCGTTATCCCTTGCCATGGTACGGTGATTTGTTTGACCAGCTCCAGGGATCTTCGGTTTTCTCGAAGACCGATCTTCGCTCTACCATCAGCTGAGGATTCGCGAGTCGGATATTTCGAAGACAACCTTTAGGACTCGCTATGGACACTACGAGTTTGAAGTCGTTTGGACATACCAATGCACCTGCGGCTTTCATGGATATGATGAACATGATCTTCCGTCCATACTTGGACAAGTTTGTAGTGGTGTTCATCGATGAGGTGCTCATCTATTCACGGAATGAACGGGATCATGCAAATGATCTACGGATTGTCTTAGATACATTGCGGAAGCACAAGCTATATGCCAAGTTGAGCAAGTGCGGGTTCTGGTTATCCCAGGTCTCATTTCTCGGGCATATCATTTATGGAGCAGGCATTGCAGTTGATCCTGCGAAGATAGATGCAGTTATGTCTTGGGAGCAGCCCAAGACTGTCACGCAGATTCGGAGCTTCCTCGGATTAGCGGGTTATTACATACGCTTTGTCAACGGATTTTCACGCATTGTTCGTCCTCTGACACGACTGACGCAGAAGGGAGTTCCATTTATTTGGGACGATTCATGTGAGCATGCCTTCCAGACACTGAAGGAGAGATTGACTACAGCACCTATTCTTGCTCTTCCTTCAGGCACTCAGGACTATGCAGTCTACACAGATGCATCTGGGGAAGGTCTGGGAGCAGTGTTGATACAGAGAGGACAGGTGATTGCTTACGCATCACGACATTTGAGACCGCACGAGCGGAACTACCCCACACATGACTTGGAGTTGGTGGCAGTTGTCTTTGCCTTGAAGATCTGGCGTCACTATCTATATGGGGTGAACTTCGAGATTTTCACGGATCACAAGAGCCTAAAGTACATCTTTGATCAGAAGGAGTTGAACATGAGACAACGCAGATGGCTCGAGCTGCTGAAGGATTTGATTGCACGATCTCTTACCATCCCGGTAAGGGAAATGTGGTCGCTGATGCACTTAGCAGGAGAGCGCATGCTGATGGTACGGCGAACTGGCTATACACATGGGACACGCTTGCAGCTTTGACCGATTGGCATCCTCAGGAGAGCGCATCCATTTCTACCGCCGTGCCTCCACGATACAGCAGTCTTTGGGATCGTATTGTTGAGGGCCAGAAGACCGATCCTTGGATTCATGATAGATACATGCGCGCCGTCAAGGACAAATTTGACGACTTTGTTGTAATGGAGTCTATTTTATGGAAGGTAGGACGGGTCGTTGTACCCAATGATGAGCAGCTTCGTAGAGACATTCTCGATGAGGCACACAGTTCACGGTTATCTATCCATCCAGGCAGTACGAAGATGTACCGTGATCTGCGTCGACATTTCTGGTGGGATGAAATAAAGCGTGATGTGGCGCTACATGTTAGCAGATGCATGACCTGTCAGATGGTCAAGGCTGAGCACAGGAGACCACCAGGATTACTGCAGTCTCTCCCCATTCCCGAGTGGAAGTGGGAGAGTATTTCTATGGATTTCGTCACAAGATTGCTAAAGACACCAGGTGGCCATGATTCCATTGAGTCGTTGATAGGCTAACCAAGTTAGCCTATTTTATACCTGTCAACACGACTTACACTCCATTCAGATTGACCAAGCTGTATGTACAGAATATCATTAGGCTACATGGTATACCACGAGAAGTGGTGTCTGACAGGGATTCGAGATTTACATCGCATTATTGGCATCAGTTCATGTCAGCACTACAGACCGAGCTGAAGATGAGTTCTGCATACCATCCGCAGACAGATGGACAGAGTGAGCGCACCATTCAGACGCTTGAGGATCTACTTCGCGCATGCACTTTGGAGTGGAAAGGGTCCTGGAAGGACCATTTGCCTTTGGTGGAATTCACGTACAACAACAGCTATCACTCCATTATTGGCATGGCACCATTCGAGGCCCTATACAGGCGGAGATGCCTCACACCTCTCAGTTGGCGTGAGGTAGGTGATCATGCTTTATATTCCGTGGATCTCTTGGAGGAGACTGCGAGAGCTGTTGATCTTGTGAGACGGAAGCTTCTGACGGCACAGAGCCGCCAGAAGAGCTATGCGGATCGTCGGAGGAGAGACTTAGAATTCCAGGTAATCTAATTATTTCTTCTTCATCTATGGCATATATATATGTCCAATTTAATCTCATATTAATGACACTCCTATCGATTATAGGTTGGAGATTGGGTATTTTTGCGAGTATCTCTCATGAAGGGAGTGCAGAAATTCGGTGTTCGTGGCAAGTTGGCGCCGCGATATGTTGGACCTTTTGAGATTCCGGCTAGAATGGGGAAAGTGGCATACCGAATAGCCCTTCCTCCACATCTTTCAGCTATCCATGATGTCTTCCACGTATCCAACTTGAGGAAATATGTCCATGACCCACGGCACATCATCAGTTATGAGAATCTAGACGTGGAGCCAGATCTGACTTATGAAGAGAAGCCAATCCAGATACTTAATCGTACTGTGAAGAAGCTTCGCAGCAAAGAGATTCCATTGGTCAAGATTTTGTGGCAGCGACATGGCGTCGAGGAAGCAACATGGGAGACTGAAACCGACATGCGGACACGATACCCGCAGCTTTTCTGATGTAAGCATCAAAACAAGCTTTTGTAATTAGATACATGATAAATGTATGGCTTGTTTTCTCTTTGAGGTTTTTATGGGTTCAAAACCCTTTGAGGTTTTTATGACCATATTAAAATCCAAACAAGATACCTATTAACATTGACTCGAGTCTCGAGGACGAGACTCCCTTTGAGGTTTTTATAATTGTAACATCCGGGAATTCGCGTAAACCCGAACTCGTCCGATTTTGGGTCTAATAAACCCAAAAACGTTGTCGGTCAATATTAAACAACCTAAAACGACCAACTGATCATGAATCAAAAGTCGTTCGGACGAAATCGACCAAAAATCGGTCACTTTGTATTGCGCGCCGTGAAAAGCCGCGACGCAAATTCGGAAACCGCGAAACGAACCGAGACCGTCATTAGATCCGATTCGACGACACGAGACCAATGGAATCGACCGTTCGTCAATCAGAGGTCATATGATATTTTAAATTACAAAATTTAGTCTTAGACAAAAGCCGTATCCGAAAATTTTGGGTATTCGAAACTCAACCGAAAGTATATCAATATTATACTCATATTGATCGTCGTCCTGAGACGATCAAAACGAGATATTATGTGTCAAAATCCGACGCTCGAGGCGCTCGTACGCATGACTTCTAA